>CP139503.1:154461629-154735193 GCA_021014915.2 Artemisia tridentata subsp. tridentata | reverse complement strand
GAAAGTAGGAATTGAACACCAAACATCAATTGCACGTAGCCCAGAACAGAACTGCGTGGTCAAAAGATGAAACTGAACTATAGCATATTCATAACACTTAAACACACATAAGATGTGATCTTGGCCGATTGTTTTAGAGAGAGAAAGAGAGAATGAGGTTGGGAACTTTTAGAGAGAGAAAGTGAAGTAATATTAGATTTAGAATAATGAGGAGTTCCAACCCTCTCCCTTGGTGGAGAGGGGTATTTATACTTACTAACATATATGCCCCGAGTGGGGTGTAGAGTGAGCTGACAGAGGGTAAAGACTCGACCCACTCCACAAATACTAATTGCAACTAAGCTAATAATAATAATAATACTAATAATCCTACGAGCTTGTTGATGCCAACAGATACTAGTGGTGACCGAGTCTTCACATGAATATTTATATTCCTAACAATCTCCCCCTAAGGGAGGTCACCCCGGAAATAATATTTCGACTTCTAGCATTCTATCATGTGTGTTTGTCTTCTTAGCTCGTAGTTCTTGATTCTTCAAAGTCATTGATCTTTGTGCGTTCAGCAGCGAACTTTTGATGACTGATCTTTTGTCTTGGATGATCCTTGAGGATTCTTTGAGGTTATCATCCAACATACTTCTTCAAGTCATCTTGTTGCAGCATCGTCTCCATGTGAAGTTGTGATCTTCGAGCATTCTTTGAGATCATCAGCCACCATAAATCTCCAAGCTCATCCGTTGTAGTAATATTGCCTTCATGTGATTTGTTGTGACCGTTGGACTGAATGCTCAAACTTTTCTGGATCATGATAACTATCATCAGAGTTGCGAAAGCTGTGTTTTAGGTCTTTCAGCTATCATGATGTCTTTGATAATGAATTGGAAGTGTGAGCATGGAGTGTGGATTGACACGTCTCTACTGGAATCAGGAACCACCATCACCATCTTTATATGAATCTGAAATAAAACAGTTAGCAATAAAGTTGGAGAACGAATATGGCTTTGTCATTCGTTCGGGGTGGTTGGATTAACCTTCGGTTCTGTGAAGACCGACCTGTGATCAGGTAGAATCCCCTTTAAAGAAGATTCTCCTTGACAGGAATTTCCAGCTTTTAGTAATGAGTCTTCCAACAAATTAATGTCAGAATCATCATACTAAGCATGTTCTCATACCGGAACATCTTAAAGTAGACAGCACGGTAGAGTGAATCAGTGAATTAAATACCCACTGATTGACGAGAAATTGATTAGAAAAATCACTCGCATGTCACTGGATAAACATTTTATGCAACACGACGAGGGTTTTATAAATTGAATCACATTTCTGTCATACACACTTTTGTTTGAAATTTTTCACAATCAATGTGCTCAAAACTCAGTTGGTGAGCACATTGAAAGGTTTTTCAAAAGCATCCGTCAATCCATTTCCTGGAACAAGTTTGATTCAAATGTGAATCGCCCCATCATTTCTTTCCAGTTGTCACTAGTTTGATCTGTTGATGCAAATAATGTTCTAAAAATGTTATTTATATCTTTCGATTACTTCACGTTTTGAGGATGACAAAATATGAACTCACGTTACATTAAAATTAACGTTAACAAGTTTTTAATCGGAAGATCCCGTTTCTACGCAAATCACTCTTGAACAAAGTTACAACTTGAACTAGTGATCAAAGAAGTGAATTTATGTTTTGAAAATTCACATTTTAAATGGGACAAAACATTTTTTCAAAAATACACATGACAAATTATTTTTGAAATATTAAGAAATGTTTTAATGGAAAAATTAGTTTGAAAATCACAACAGCTATTTTCCCCCCCAAAATCAGCTCCAACCTTCCCCAAATAAGTTTTCACCAGAAAAGACAAAATTTGGAGCGTCCTAGTCTACCACGGCTCCACGGTTCCACTAAATTTAGTGGAGCCGTATGGTATTTAACGGAGCCGTCCGTACAGAATTTCTTTGTAACGTTCAGATTTTCTTTGCCTATAAATACCCACCTCTTTCACAGTTTTAGGCACCCTTCACACACAGAAAAATCCCTTAGCTAAATCCTCTCACACCTTTCACTTCTTAGGGTCATTTAGATTAGTTTTTCTTTGTTTCAAGAGTGATCCAATCATCCTTCAAGTGATCCTCTTCATACCTCTTCACTAGCAAGAGAAGAACTCAAGATCTTCAAGAAGATACAAGAGTTATAGTTGTTAGGTTGTTGTAACACTTGTTACATCCTTGTTGTATCTTAGCATACATCAAGTTTATTTTCCTTTTGTGAGTGAGAGTGAAGATCAAGTGTGATCTATAGAGATAGTGAACATCTCTTGAAGCCATTGGGCTTGTGTGATTGATCAAGAAGATCAAGGGTCATTAGGTTAGTGTTAGTTGAGTAGAGTGAAGTGAGTGTTGATCATTGTGATCGTGTTGAGATCTTGGTGATCTCTTGAAGCCACTGGGCTTGAGTGTTTGGTCACGTGGACCTTGGTAGATTGGTGCTAGCTAAGATTAGCACTCGACATCTAGCTTAGTGTCGGTAATAGGATAAGCGACGTGTACGGTTTTCTCCGCCTGAAGGGAGGTTGTTGATATAGTGTTCGAAACTCTCGAGTGTGGTACTCGGGGAGTGGAGTAGGGCGAAAAAGAGCTTCGTAGCTGAACCACTATAAATCCTCTGTCTCGGTTTGATCTTTCCAACTCTACTCTTTACTTTTATTTGTTATCATTACTTAGCTTAGTGTGTAGTTCATATTGGTGTTGATTGATTACACATAGAGTTCGAATCAAAGTTTCCAATAGCATACTTTTAAAACAAGATTTTTAAAAGAAGTTTTTAAACCGGTAAACTATTCAACCCCCCTTCTAGTTTCCCACAATTGGTATCAGGAGCCACGTCTGTCAAGTTTTTAAAGTATATTATATTTTAAAGCTTGAACCGATCAATGGATTTCGACAAATATCTAGAAGGGCAATCTATGCAAAGACCACCACTTTTCGAAACCGATTGTTTTATTTATTGGAAAACAAGATTCGAAACGTATGTGAAATCAAAAGACATTGATCTTTGGCATGTTATTACCGAGGGTGACTTTCAACCTATTCAAAAGAATCCGGAAACTAAAAAGGATGAAATAGTTTCTTATGATAAACAAAGTGATGAACTAAAAAGGAAATTAGCTAAAAATAATGAGGCTAAAATGATGATTTATAATGCTTTGCCTAAAAAGGAGTTTGAAAGAATTTTCATTTGTAATACGGCAAAAGATATTTGGAAAACCTTGTTAGTCACTCACCAAGGTAATAACCAAGTCAAAGAGAACAAGATAGATCTTCTTGTTCAACAATATGAACAATTCTCCATTTTGGAGGATGTGTCAATAGATAATGCTTTTGCTAGATTTAATACTATTATCACTAGTCTTAAAGCTCTTAATGAAGGTTATTCTAGTAAGAACTATGTTAGGAAGTTTCTTAGAGCTCTACATCCTAAATGGAGAGCAAAGGTCACCGCCATAGAAGAGTCTAAGGACTTGGCGGCATTGTCACTCGATGAACTTATAGGAAACTTGAAAGTTCACGAGATGATCATCAAGAAAGACTCTGACATTGTCAAAGGCAAAAGCGAGAGAGTTAGATCTCTAGCATTAAAAGCCAAGAAAGAGTCTAGTGATGAGGAATGTTTGAGTTCCGGTAGTGAAGATGAAGAGTATGCACTAGCCGTTAGGAACTTTAGAAAGTTCTTTAGGTGGAAAGGTAGATTTCCTAGACAATCTCGCGATGAGAAGAAGTCATCCCAAAGAAATCATGATGAAAGAAAAGGGACAAGTGATAGGAGATGCTTTAGATGCAGAGATCCTAATCACTTCATAGGAGAATGTCCTAAGCCACCAAAATCCAACAACCAAAGAGCCTTTGTAGGAGGTTCTTGGAGTGATAGCGGTGAAGAAGAAGAGAAGAAGCCTAACGATGAAACGTGCCTAATGGCTCAAGCTTCTAACGAGGTACATTCCGACTCTTCTTATTATAGTGATAATAATTCGTCAATAGATGATAGTGAATTACATGACGAATACAACAAACTATGCATAGTTAGTACTAAGATCTTAGGTAGAAACACAAAACTTAAGTTAAAACTACAAGAACTAGAACTACAAGTCCTAGAACTAAAAGATCAAGTCAAAAGACTTGAGAAAAACAAGGAAGTAGACTTAGGATGTGGGTCATGTATTAGTCTTCAAGTAGAAAATGAAAAACTTAAAGAAAATGCTTTAAGAATCATTAAGTTTGATGAAGGAACTAAAAAGCTTAATGATATACTTGAAAATATTAGATATAGTGAACATGACCGTTCGGGTTTAGGATTTGACCCAAATCAGGCTTCTACAAGTGGTACTAAACAAGTAAAATTTGTAATGCCTGAAAAGTCCATGTCTGAAGGTGACGACACCATTAAAGGTACAGACGGCACCACTAAATTTAGTGGTACCGTGGTACCGTGTGGTGCTGAGGAGAAAACTGGGTCAATTCTGAAAAGTAACTTAAGTCCTAAACCAAGTCAAGTAGTTGTAAATAGAACTAAAGTGTCTACTCCAAGTAGAGAGAAAACCAAAGGCTTTAACAAACCATTGTCATCTCCCGAACATGGTTTTGTAAAGCGTGACACTAGGTCAACTACTCCTCCACCTAGAAAGGTGAACTCTCCCAAACCTCGGTCTAGAACTCCTCTACCGAGAGGTAACTTTAGAAGACAAAATCATCCAAGTAACTTTCCCGTAACTTGGAATGATCGTCCACCACAAAGTTACTTACCATGGGAAATGTGTCCTCCATTCTCACATCCTAAACTAACGCAACAAATGCGAAGGATGTTTGACTCTAACAACTTTGGACCCATGAGATATTGGGGACCAGATGTTTGAACATTTGTTTTGCTAGAAAAACATGAGTGTAAATAAACTTTGGTGTCTAACAAAAGGAGTATGATGCGTTATCAAGATAATCCGGTGACGCAATAGTCGAGTTGTGTCTTTCATGCTTAACATTCAACAAAGGTACCCTAGTCTTCTAGTTTTAAGAACAAACACCTCAGGCACAGGTACGCTTTCTTAAAACACCCTTTGTTAGTAGTAATGTTTGGCATGAAATAGTGTAGTTAGAATTTAACATGGTAGGCACTATAACACAGAAACTCTATTCACATATCATCATGCCAAATTCAACTCGTCCAGAAATGTTCGATGATCGCTTGAAGATCATGCGTGACAAGTTTGAATTAAACATTGATGAGTGAATCAAGTTCCCTTCCTTGCACATATGTAATCTTGCCTAAATTAAGTATCCCTTTAAACTTATGTATACTATATGTATGAGATACATAGTTTAAGTAATAGTCTTTATTGACAATAATGCCCATATCCGCAAATGAGAAAACTCACAAGAGACGAAGAAGGTGAGTGCGCGGATATAACTTGGTCAGGGGCATAATAGGTAAAGTAGTTTACCTAACGGCAAGTAGGTCCATTATCATGAATAGTGTTGGCTTTGTGCCCACTTGTAAGAAGTGTCCCAAAACTTCTTACATCAAAGTGTTCAATGTATCATACGATGTATTGAAGATACTACACACTTGAGACTACGATATCTCAAGGAGACGGTTGTAGAAAATGTTTCTATACCAACTCTGATAATGCGAGAGTTGATATGGATTGAGGCATAAAGAGCAATGTTTGTACCTTCATAGGTTTGTTAACAAACTTCTTGGTTCCCCAAGAAAGAAACTACTCTTTCTATTTCCACGACCGAAGCCGAGTACGCAAGCGCCGGAAAGGCATGACAACAAACACTATAGATGAGACAACTCCCTATGAAGAGTAGCAGTCAAGATGCCATTAGACTTGTCCGGGAACCCTATAGTTTGCTCATGAACGAAGCTCGTCGAAGTACGTCATCTCCTCGCGGAAAGACATCTCCTCCGTCATGATAACATCGAAAGAGAAATCTTTTCTTTGAAAAGTATCTCTTCTCACCTTAATCTTTACATTCTCGTTAAATGACCTCTTAATACTCCATTGGAAATATTAATGTCATCTCTCACGTCCCATCATATGACTTTTCAAGTCATTCCTCATATCCCGCTCATGACTATTTTAATATTTCTATGAAAATATTAAAGTCATCCCTCGCGTCATACCTTATAACCTTTCATCCCCTCTTATGACTATTTGAATATTTCTCCAGAAATATTGAAGTCATCTCACACATCCATCTTATTATCGACTCATGACTCTTGAATATTTCATTGGAAATGTCAAGTCATTCCCTAAGCCTCATCTCATGACTTCTTAATATTTCACTGGAAATATTAACGTCATTCCTCGCATCTCGTCATATGACTTTTCAAGTCATTCCTTTCATCCCGCTCATGACTATTTGAATATTCCTTCGAAAATATTAAAGTCATCCGTCACGTCATACCTCATAACCTTTCATCCCTTCTATGACCTCTCGAAAGTTTCACGGGAAACATTGAAGTCATTCTCTACAAATCGCCCATGATTTTTTTAAGTCATATTTTTCACTCGTCACATGACTCATGAATATTTCACGGGAAATATCAAGTCATTCTTCGTGTCGCGTACTCCGACTAATTAAATATTTCATGGGAAATATTATAGTCATCCTCCTAAACACAACTCATAACTTCTATTTATTTCACGGGAAATACTAGAAGTAAATCCTCATCCAATGACAACTTAGTCAATTTCCTCGGAAACACTAAGGTCATTTCCGGTCATCCCATTTAATCATCTTTCGTCAAAAAGTTTATTAGGTATAAACTTTTTCCTCGTATCAAAAAGTCTTTCTAAATAAGTAAGATTAATCAGCCAAAAGTCAAAACAGAAGAAAACTGGACCATCAGACATACGGCTCCACTAAAGAGCCACGGCTTCACTAATGTTTAGTGGAACCGTGGAGCCGTGCATCTGATAAACGCGCCCAGTTACTCTTTTCTTCTGCACAAATTTTCCAAACACACAAAACCACTTCCACTAGCTGTCAAAACCGAACCATAACACCATAATTCAATTAATCTTTTTCAAATCAAGATTGAGGCATTGAAATTAACAAATCCTAACCACAACATCATCAATTGTAAGTAATTCACTCTTAATTTCTTTTAATTTGAGTCTAGGGTTTGTTCTTGAGTATAAATCCGAATTGGGAATTTTCAAAATTAGTTAAACCCTTGTGAAATTAAGACTAGGATTAGACAATGTAGCATTCACATGATTCCCTAAACCTAGGATTTCCAAAAACCCATTTGTGTTGCAAAACCTAATTCGAAATTAACAACTAAAATCGGATTATGGTTGATTGCTTGTAGTGGAATCATGTTTAGGATGATTAAAATTGGATTAGGAACGTTCTGCATTAAAGCTTTTCAATCTTAAAGCTTGTTGGCGCCATATTGAGGCATTTGCCAAACACCCCAATTCGATCATTTTTCGAAAAACTTCACAAGTCTAGGATCATGAAACTCTTTTTTTTTTCATGCATTGTTGATGCAAATTAAAAACGTTTTTGCATGCATACATGAACTCTCAAATATGACTCGAAGTACATAATTGATATGTATTGTTCGGCATATTTGATTGAGCAAAAGTGAAGTTAGGAGCATTTGGGTAATCTCTTTAGGATAATTTTAGAGTCGAGATTGCCGCACCTCCACATTGTTTGCATTTAGGCACACACACTAGAAGTGTAATCATTAAAATGCAACGAACTAACATGTACAAAAATATTTTTTTTGTAGACAAACAATGCCTTGAAATGATTATCAAGATACCAAACCATACATTCTTAGTACTCTTTAAAATCTAAACATTCCTGATGAGCAAAGAGCTTATCTCGCAAAAGTCCAAAATCAATACATACACGAAGGGCGTGTAGTCGATGCACTCTATGTCACGACAGACAACATCCGTGCCTGTTTTCCTTCTATCGAGTTCGATTGTTTATACAAAATAAACGATCAAGTCTGTCCTCGTTTTGTTCTCGAGTTCTATAGTCGTGTCCGTACCTACACCGATCTTGACGGAAACGTCTTTCTTGAATTTTGGATTCGACACCAAAATATCATCTTGTCTGTCACTGAGATTGGTCACATTCTCGGTATTCCCTCATATGGTCAGTGTGCATTCACTAAAGACCATTCTCTAGAGTCTCTTTACTACAATCTTGAGAACGAAGGTGCCTATTGTACCGAAGTTCCCGACATTGAAGTAATTAAACAAGTAATCCAAATCCCTCGAGTCACCAACACGTATCAAAAACGTGATGGTTCCATTGTCTATCTCGACCCAAACAAAATATACCTCAAAGAGCTCCGTCCCGATATTAGAAATTGGGAACTTCTTTTACGTGAGAACGCGTTAAGCCTTGCAGGCAACCGTGATCACGTTCCGGCAAGTCTTGCCCACATGCTCTACTGTCTTAGTATCGAGGAACCTTACAACCTCGCATACTACATGGTCAAACAGATGGCCATTATTCATCGTCGTTCCGATGAGCTCATGCCATATGGCATGTTGCTTTCTCGTTTATTCAGGTGGGTTATACAAACCTACCCATCTCTCAATGATGTCGACTATGTCCTAGTCAATCCGGTTATGAAACCACTTGGTGGACCACAACGTCGCACAAAGCAACGTAAGGACAAAGGGTCCAAACGTGGTCGTAAATCCACTTCCAATATTCCCCATTCTTCCTCCTCATTCGGTCACAGCTCGTCCTCTCAACCCATGGATGAGGATGATGATGAGCTGAACGAAGAAGGAACGTCTCATCCTAATACTCCCTCTCCCGACACCTTCTTTAACAACCTTGATACCTCATCATTTCGACGTACAACCGACCTCGAAAATGAGATGGTAAATCTATCCCACGTGATGAGAAGGCAAACCACAATGTACAATAGACAAGTGGAGATGCATGAGCAAACTATCGGGGGATTCAAGTCCATCGGCAAGGCGATCAAAGGGCTTGGGAAGAAAATTAAGATGTTGGGGAAAAGAAAGGATTAGATGGAAATAACTTAAGTAGTATTATTAATATAAGTATTATGATTAAAATACTACTAATAGTTTGTGGCATTGTTGCTTAATACATTAACTAGCTTGATGTGTTTCCTTTTAACACTTGAACATGATTAATTCTATTGTTAATTAATCCTCATGTTGGTTTATCTTGCCTAACTCATGCATGTTAGTTTATTTTATTACATGCACTAGATGTTAAAAATGCTTGGATTCATGCACACTTAATAGTTGCGTAAATACATAGATGATCACATGATCATGTTAGTTGCTAGTTGAAACTAGCTTTAGGAATTCTATGTGTTTAGTAATTTGAGGCTTTGAGATTTGCAGCCAATGGATTCCCCAGAAATTTCCCCATTTAGGCTGCCTAAAACCTGCAGACCTGGAAAGAAGGTCAAAAGAGCCCACGGCTCCATTAAATAGGCCACGACTCCACTAAATTTAGTGGTGCTGTAGCACCTTTAATGGTGTCGTGCCTCTGGAAGACGAAAACTGCTATTCTCTTCCACTTTTTGACTTCTTTTCCCTGAAAAACTGCAACCATAACCTGATTCCCATGCACCCAAATCCCCAAATCCAACATTTCAAACTTGCATGCTTATGATTTGGCTATTTAAGCTAACATTATGCATTGCCATCCTTACACCCATCCTTACACCTTCACATTCACCATACCATCATCATGGGATCAAGAGTATTCAAGAAACCTAGATTCAACATCAAACCAACCAACCAAACCACTCTAGTTGATCAATGGATCAAGAATGTCAACACACCCCAATCATCAACTAAACCTATCACCAATGACATTCCCCTCATTGATCTCACCTTGGATGATGAAGATGAAACCCATACACCCATAACCTCTACCAAATCATCATCTTCCTTCACTACACCCCAAGCTCCATCCAAGGCAACCTCTATCCAACCTACATCCTCATCCTCGACAACAAGAATCAACACATACTCATCTCAACCTAGTCCCATTCATCCTTTAACCTTAACACTCAACTCATCACCATCAACTTCCCTTGAATTGGGAACTAACACAACACCCTCATCACCTTCACCATCACCACAACCTCTAGCTCTCACCCTCACCTTATCACCAATAACTCCACTTGAGTTTGGAAGCTACACATCATCTCCTTCCCTATCACCATCACCTCAACCCTTAATGGGTTATCCCATCCTTTATCCCCTTCACTCACACACCTTGAGTTGCCCTTGTTGCAACTACAACCTTGAACTCATCATGAACCTTAGAGATGAGCTTAACTTTAGGTTCTCATACCTAGAACACCTCCTCACACCACCCATAGGACCTATCATCCTTCCACCTCCTCCACCACACAATAGCCCAAACTAAACTTGGTTATGTTTAGTCCTCCCAATAAAAGATTAGGAACCATTTGAAGTTGGAAGCAAATCTAGAAGCCTCATGTTACTTTAGATGTTTATGTGTCTTCTTGTTAGTTTAATTTGCTTTCCTATAGTAGTCATACTTATGTATGACATTTATTTCATATTTATGAATTGGGCTTTTCATTTTGGCTACTTAGCCATAATTCTTTTATTGTGGTTGGATATTTGTCTTATGTGCTACTTGTTAGATATTGTTTATTTGTCGTCTAACCTTGTTTTGTAGCACGAACCATTGCTCGATTCCTTTGTGTTCTCCAAATGAGGGGGAGTACACATCAAGGGGGAGCCTTAACCACCTTTTTGATTTGACAAAAAGGGGGAGAAATGGGAGTAAACTCATTAAAAACTTGTTAAAACTAATTTTAACCTAAAATGAGTTTATATTTTGTCATCATCAAAAAGGGGGAGATTGTTGACGCAAATAATGTTCTAAAAACGTTATTTATATCTTTCAATTACTTCACGTTTTGAGGATGACAAAATATGAACTCACGTTAAGTTAAAATTAATGTTAACAAGTTTTTAATCGGAAGATCCCGTTTCTACGCAAATCACTCTTGAACAAAGTTACAAATTGAACTAGTGATCAAAGAAGTGAAATTATGTTTTGAAAATTCACATTTTAAATGGGACAAAACATTTTTTCAAAAATACACATGACAAATTATTTTTGAAATATTAAGAAATGTTTTAATGGAAAAATTAGTTTGAAAATCACAACAGCTATTTCCCCCCCCAAAATCAGCTCCAACCTTCCCCAAATAAGTTTTCACCAGAAAAGACAAAATTTGGAGCGTCCTAGTCTACCACGGCTCCACGGTTCCACTAAATTTAGTGGAGCCGTATGGTATTTAACGGAGCCGTCCGTACAGAATTTCTTTGTAACGTTCAGATTTTCTTTGCCTATAAATACCCACCTCTTTCACAGTTTTAGGCACACTTCACACACAGAAAAATCCCTTAGCTAAATCCTCTCACACCTTTCACTTCTTAGGGTCATTTAGATTAGTTTTTCTTTGTTTCAAGAGTGATCCAATCATCCTTCAAGTGATCCTCTTCATACCTCTTCACTAGCAAGAGAAGAACTCAAGATCTTCAAGAAGATACAAGAGTTATAGTTGTTAGGTTGTTGTAACACTTGTTACATCCTTGTTGTATCCTAGTATACATCAAGATTATCTTTCTTTTGTGAGTGAGAGTGAAGATCAAGTGTGATCTATAGAGATAGTGAACATCTCTTGAAGCCATTGGGCTTGTGTGATTGATCAAGAAGATCAAGGGTCATTAGATTAGTGTTAGTTGAGTAGAGTGAAGTGAGTGTTGATCATTGTGATCGTGTTGAGATCTTGGTGATCTCTTGAAGCCACTGGGCTTGAGTGTTTGGTCACGTGGACCTTGGTAGATTGGTGCTAGCTAAGATTAGCACTCGACATCTAGCTTAGTGTCGGTAATAGGATAAGCGACGTGTACGGTTTTCTCCGCCTGAAGGGAGGATGTTGATATACTGTTTGAAACTCTCGAGTGTGGTACTCGGGGAGTGGAGTAGGGCGAAGAAGAGCTTCGTAGCCGAACCACTATAAATCCTCTGTCTCGGTTTGATCTTTCCAACTCTACTCTTTACTTTTATTTGTTATCATTACTTAGCTTAGTGTGTAGTTCATATTGGTGTTGATTGATTACACATAGAGTATGAATCAAAGTTTCCAATAGCATACTTTTAAAACAAGATATTTAAAAGAAGTTTTTAAACCGGTAAACTATTCAACCCCCCTTTTAGTTTCCCACATGATCCATGAAGGATCTCACATGTCACCCACCAAGAGCTTGTTTGATGTTGGCTCTAGAAGGATTTCCATCTTCATTGTGAATACTTTATGTATCACTCGGATGTTCTGGCAATATCACAAGGATAATGCGTAGGACTCTTTAACATATATTTTCTTACTTTTCATGGTGTATGAAACAGCAAGCATATTGGAAGTATGTCCTAATGAGATTTATGGATGATCTCTTGGCTCTAGACTCAATAGTGCATTTTGATTTAGTGACCGGAGGCTGGAGAGGACTGCCACCTTTTCAATATCGTCTAACTCGGAGTGAGAGAAACGATAGAAATGTATTGATCTCCGTGACAAATGAAACAAGAGTCCTTTGAGGGACCTTGAGTGGCTAGGGAGTGTTGTGCAGCGTATCACTGGGTTCATGATACTTTGTCTTCAATGTCAGCAATCAACTAAGTGATTCTGACAGCATATGTACTGACCCGGTTTCTGCCTAGAGTATAAGGAGGGCTTATTTCTTTTCACCCTTTATCTTTACATTTCTTTTTCATTCTTCAACCCCTTCAGCGCTTACCGAGACTTCATCACTAGTACCTTGTTGGGTTTGTTCCAGTACTAACTCCATCTCAGTCGGCACTCTTCCCTTAATCCTACTTTTCTCCTTTTTTCTTTAATCATTCCTAAGGACTTCTACACTAACTAGTGGATTGTCCCTGGGTAGATCCCTCCAGCTCTGGTTGTATCGTGGGAACTGATACCTAACCTTACCATCCTTATAACTCCAGTACAATAATTGAAATGGTCGGTCTTTGGTGTTCTTCCACAATTGCCATCATAAATCATTCGCTCCCCCTCAATATGTGCATCGATATACGAAAGAGTTTAGCACATATGAGAGAGCCTATACTTGAGTCCAAAAGATCACATTTTATCAGTTTCCCATATTTAAATCACATTCTCTCCCCCGATCAAAAATTTCAAACCATTTGAGATTTGTGATCCCAATTGATTTAAATAAGTTTAGAAAATATGGGAGAAAATGCGGTCAGGTTTAACATATATTCTGATAATGGAACATTACGATGCTCCCCCTCAATCTATGAGGGAGAATTTTAGTGTCAGGTATGATAAGTTTGGAAGATTTTGAATTTAAAAAAAATCATACACTGACACATAGCAACAAGTTTCATAAAATTCACTGCTTATTTGGTACAAAGTAACATGTTTTGATGATATAGAATTTTGAAAATCACCACTCTCCCCCTCAATCGATGACCCGTCTTCTAATGGAATAGCTGTAGTCATTGATTGAGTGATAGATTTTTATGAAAAATTCAATTATGATTGATATTCAAAAATCATGGTACCACCAAGTTTTCATACAACTACTTTCCTGAAGAATCATAGATTGGAAAGTACTTGCGAAGTAAAGAAGACTTCTCTTCTTATACGAGGAATGATGCACTGAAACGTACATCAAATCAAAGAAACATAGATATAAAGTAATCCATGCCCAGGTGAACATCACCCAGTTAGAGAACAACCATCTTTTTGGCGACATGCTTTCCCCATAATAATGCACGGGTTGCAGTCTGAAGTAACTGCAAGCCGAATAGAAATGTTTTACCTAGTTAATATAACTTCTGCTCGAGCTTCATTTAAAGACCCGTGTCATTATTGAATGACATGTCTAGGTCCGTAAATTTTATCAATAAATAGAAGACATGCCTAGAAGAACTATTTTTGGTATTTTTTTGTTTTTCTGATTTTTATGGTTTTTATAGGTTTTATATTTTTCTATTTTCTTTTTGTTTTAATATATATACAAATATACACAAGGATATGTGAAGCAAATCCTTTACTCCTCCTTTTCTTCTTGAAGACACTTTGTTGACATAAATAATGCCTAAAAACATTATCAATATTTATTCATATCTCTATGTTTTGATGATCACAAAATATAAACGCATTAAAACATAAACTTATAAAATAAACAAGTACTTAGTTGTAAATATTCACTTCTACAACTAAAATCACTTCAGGTATGAATGAACTAATGCTTAATGCATTATATGATCAAAGGAACATTTTCTTAATAACTAGACTTTTTATAAAATGACAAAAACATTTTTTATATTTTAGAGAAACATTTTTGGTAATAAAGAAAAAGGTTTAATTCATTATAAATTTATGAATTCAAATTTTTAACCAAAATCAGTAAAAATGTTCCAGAAAAACCTTCCCCACAAAAAGACAAAACTGGGCAACGGCTAGGGAGGGCGGCCCCCTTAATTATGCTAGGCGGCCCCCTTAAAATTAAGGGGGCCGGCCACGCTCCAGTAGGTTCCAGCTGTCCAGTTTTTCTGCCTATAAATACTAGCCTTCCCCTGGAATTTTACTCACCTTTTGCACACTAAAACTTTTTGTTATAGATCTCATTTCATATCTTCAAAAACCCTTTGATCATATAATCTTAAGCTTTGGTTTCCAAGTGATCCAAACTTCCTCCATTCAAGTGCAAGAGAAGAATACTCCTTCAACAACTAGAGAAGAAGTATTGCAACTTAGATACCTAAGTTGTTTGTGTCATCATACATTTGTATATAAGTTGTGTATTGTTGTTAGATAGTTGTGTGAATAATTGTTTGGGATAGGTTAGTGTGTAAGTAGAGAAGTTGTGTTGTTAAGGTGTGTAAGTAGTAAAGGTGTGAAGAAGTAGAAGTGTACATAGGATGTGCTAACTTGTGAAGTCATAGTGAAGAAGTCGTGAAGAAGAAGGTGTGATTAAGTCGTGTATAAGTTGTGAGATTGGTTCTAGCTACGATTAGAACCCGACATCTAGCTTTGTGTCGTTAAGCCGGTGTAAGCTAAAGTTATGTAAGGTTTTCTCCGCCATAAGGGAGCTTGTTGACATAGTGTTGTGAACTCTCGAGTTAGGTGCTCGGGGAGTGGAGTAGGGCAAGGAAGGTGTCCTTGTAGCCGAACCACTATAAATCTCTTGTCTCTCGGTTAGATCTTTCCATCTCTATCTTTTATTTTATATTTATTACCTTACTTGCATTGCTTACTTATTTTCAGTTATATTTGTTCATATTGTTTAAGAGTTGAGTTCACATAAATTCAAATCTAAGTTTTTAAAGAGTAAACAAAGTTTTCATAATAAAAATAAAAAGACGTAAAACTATTCAACCCCCCCTTCTAGTTTTCCACAATTGGTATCAAGGCCAGGTCAAACAAGATTTTTAAAATAAACTGTATTTTAAAACTTGAAACGATCTATGGAATCTTTAAAATATTTAGAAGGGCAATCTATGCAAAGACCACCACTATTTGAAAGTGATGGTTTTCTTTATTGGAAAAATAGATTCGAAACTTATGTGAAATCAAAGGATCTTGATCTTTGGCATGTTATTACCTATGGTGATTTTCCTCCTATTCAAAATAATCCTTTAACTAAAATAGATGAAATTGTACCTTTTGAAAAACAAAATGATGATTCGAAAAAGAAGCTAGCAAAAAATAATGAGGCTAAAATGGTAATTTATAATGCGTTACCACGCAAAGAATATGAAAGAATTTTTATTTGTCAAACCGCAAAAGAAATTTGGGATTCTTTACTAATCACTCACCAAGGTAATAGTCAAGTCAAAGATAACAAAATAGATCTTCTTGTTCAACAATATGAACAATTTACAATTCCTGAAGAGGAATCTATTGATAATGCATTTGCTAAATTTAACACAATCATCACAAGTTTAAAAGCACTTGATGAGACTTTTTCTAGCAAAAATTGTGTAAGGAAATTTCTTAGGGCATTGCATCCAAAATGGCGCGCGAAGGTTACGGCTATTGAAGAATCGAAGAACTTGATGACGCTATCGCTTGATGAATTTATTGGAAACTTGAAGGTCCATGAAGAAATTATAAAGAGAGATTTTGAAACGGTCAAGAGTAAGAAAGATCAAATAAAAACTCTTGCGCTAAAAGTCAAAAAGGAGGTTAGTGATGATGACGATTCAAGTGACGATAGTGAAGACGAAGAATATGCAATGGCCGTGAGAGAATTCAAGAAATTCTTCAAGAGATGAGGAAGATTCACGAGACAACCGCGAGATGAAAGAAGATCGCTTCAAAGAAATAGAAATGATAACTACGGGAAAAGAAAGTGCTTTAGATGTGGAAGCCAAAATCATCTCATTGACGAATGTCCAAAGCCACCAGGTTATGATTACGAAAGCGCATTTGTTAGTGGAACATGGAGTGATAGCGACAAAGATGAAGCGAACAAAGCAAAAGACGAAAAGTGCCTTGTAGCTCAAGCCACCGATGAAATATGTCTAGGGATAAATTTGGAGCCCGACGAATGGATTAAGGATAGTGGTTGCTCGAAGAACATGATGGGGAACCGGAAGCTATTCTCCTCCTACAAGGCATACAACGGAGGTAATGTTATTTTCGGTAGTGATTTTCGTGGAAAAATCATTGGCAAAGGTACGATCTCTCAAGACTCCCTAACTATTGAAAATGTTGAGCATGTAGATAATTTAACATATAACTTGCTTAGTATAGGACAAATATGTGATAATAAGTGTAGGGTTACTTTTACAAGTAAAGATAGCGAAATAGTTAAGGACGGAAAGGTCATAGGTAGAGGAATTAGGAAAGGTGGCGTATATGTTATGAAACTAGGAAATAAACCGGAAGATAAAATATGTCTAGCAACCTTAGATGAAAACTCTACATTGGGGCATAGAAGATTAGGTCACGCAAATATGCAACAAATACAATCCCTAGCCTCTAAAGAATTAGTTAGAAACTTGCCTAACCTAAGATATGACCAACACTTTTGCGATGCATGTAAAATAGGAAAACAAGCACATGCTAGTCACAAAGCTAAGAATATAGTCTCCACTACTAGATGCCTAAAATTATTTCACATGGACCTTTTTGGTCCATCCGCTGTGCGGAGTTACGGAGGTAATCGTTATACCTTAGTAATTGTAGATGACTATTCACGATACACGTGGACTAGAATTTTAAGTGATAAAACCGAAGCCTTTAATAAGTTTGAAATATTTAGTAAAATGATTTAAAATAAATTAGGATGTTCTATAGTATCAATTAGGATGGACCATGGTCGGGAATTTGATAACGAAGTGCAATTCGGAAAATATTGTGATTTAAATGGGATATCTCACAATTTCTCCGCTCCTTCCCCTGGATTTTTGCTCACGTTTTGCACACTAAAACTTTTTGTTATAGATCTCATTTCTTATCTATAAAAACCCTTTGATCATATAATCTTAAGCTTTGGTTTCCAAGTGATCCAAGCTTCCTCCATTCAAGTGCAAGAGAAGTATACTCCTTCAACAACTAGAGAAGAAGTATTGCAACTTAGATACCTAAGTTGTTTGTGTCATCATACATTTGTATATAAGTTGTGTATTGTTGTTAGATAGTTGTGTGAATAATTGTTTGGGATAGGTTAGTGTGTAAGTAGAGAAGTTGTGTTGTTAAGGTGTGTAAGTAGTAAAGGTGTGAAGAAGTAGAAGTGTACATAGGGTGTGCTAAGTTGTGAAGTCATAGTGAAGAAGTCGTGAAGAAGAAGGTGTGATTAAGTCGTGTATAAGTTGTGAGATTGGTTCTAGCTACGATTAGAACCCGACATCTAGCTTTGTGTCGTTAAGCCGGTGTAAGCTAAAGTTGTGTAAGGTTTTCTCCGCCATAAGGGAGCTTGTTGACATAGTGTTGTGAACTCTCGAGTTAGGTGCTCGGGGAGTGGAGTAGGGCAAGGAAGGTGTCCTTGTAGCCGAACCACTATAAATCTCTTGTCTCTCGGTTAGATCTTTCCATCTCTATCTTTCATTTTATATTTATTACCTTACTTGCATTGCTTACTTATTTTCACTTATATTTGTTCATATTGTTTAAGAGTTGAGTTCACATAAATTCGAATCTAAGTTTTTAAAGAGTAATCAAAGTTTTCATAATAAAAATAAAAAGACGTAAAATTATTCAACCCCCCTTCTAGTTTTCCACACACTTAAGGGTTTCAGGTGTCAAACTCTTCATGCCAAGTCGCGGGAGAATAAATTGAAACCGTTCTCTCGGAAGTGCCTTGGTGAAGATATCAGCCAACTGAAACTCCATCCTCACGAAGTAGAGTTCAACAATCCCTTTATCAACCTGTTCCCTTATGAAGTGATGCCTGATGTCGATGTGCTTTGATCGGGAATGTTGGACATTGTTGCAGCAAAGAGCGATAGCACTTTTGTTATCACAATACAGAGGAATTTTGTTTTATGCAAAACCATAGTCTGATAGTTGTGATCTCATCCAAAGAATTTGAGCACAGCACGCCGACATGGTAATGTATTCAGCCTATGTGAAAGATATTGAAGTACTCATTTGCCTTTTAGAAGACTAGCTAACCAACTTTTCCCCAAGAAACTGAGCACCTCCCGACGTACTTCGACGAGTATCTTGACACCCCGCGTGGTCAGCATACACATAGGCAGTAAATTCCATGGCTGTGTCCTTAGGATACCCGAGACCCACGTGAATAGTGCCTTGAAGATATCTGAAAACTTGCTTTACCGCTTCTAGATGCCTCTTGGTAGGCTTGGACTGGTATCGAGCACACATGCATACAACAAACAATAGATCTGGTCTACTAGCAGTGAGATACATTAGGGATCTGATCATGCTTCGAAACTTTGTTTAATCAACCGGGATCCCAGAGAGATCGTCATCCAATTTCGATCTCTCAATCATAGGGGTGTCAACAACATCACTTGAGTCAAATCCAAATTTCTTCAATATTTCATTTGCATATTTGGATTGATTAATAAAGATGCCTCCGGGACTTTGAGATATTTGTAAACCCAAGAAGAACGACATTTGTCCCATCGTAGACATTTGGAACTTAGAACTCATCTCATTAGAAAACCTATCACATTCCCTAGGATCAGAAGAAGCGAAGATGATGACATCTACGTGGATCTGAACAAGAAGTAGATGCTTGCCCGATTTCCTAGTGAATAGTGTAGGATCAACAACACCTTTGGAGAAACCATTAGCCAGAAGAAACTTTGATAAAGTATCATACCACGCCCTGGGTGCTTGCTTTAGCCCATATAGAGCCTTCTTCAAACGGTAGACGTGAGTAGGACGATCAGGATCCACAAAACCTTCTGGTTGACTGACATAGACTTCCTCTTTTAGATCACTGTTTAGAAATGCTGTCTTTACATCCATTTGGTAGACAATCATATTCTGACTGGCAGCATTAGCTAGAAAGATTCTGATGGCTTCAATTCTAGCAACCGGAACAAATGATTCTTCAAAGTCTATGCCCTCTTCTTGTCGATACCCCTTTGCAACAAGCCGTGCCTTATTCTTTAAAACATCACCGTGCTCATCGAGTTTGACTTTGAAGATCCACTTTAGAGCAATAATCATTGCACACTCTGGAGGAGGCACGAATTCCTAAACTTTAAGTCGATCAAACTCATGAATTTCATCTTCCATAGCAGTAAACCAACAGTCTTTGGACATGGCTTATTTGAAGTCTTTTGGCTCGACTTTGGATAGTACGGAATTGAAGAAGCACCACAGTGCATCGGTGGCAATTTGCTTTCGAGTGGATACCGGACGAGAAGGATTACCAATGATGTTGTCAATTGGATGATTATTGGTCCATTTTCTAAGATGATCGTGTGGTTGAGGGTATTGAACTGATGTTGCAGTGTTGTCATCTCCTGAAGAAGATGTCTCTGTAGCAAATTCAGGAGCGAATACATTCTCAAATGGAACATCATCAGCAGGAGCAAAAGGATTCACGTCAAAAGAATTGTCTTCTGCAGAAACTTGATGTACCGAAGAAGATTGAATATTTGATGATGAGGGCGATTGACTGGCAGAAGGTGCATCTTGACTGATTGAGACAGATACAGATGGACCTTTTGAGTTTTGTGGAATTTGAGCATCAGCAACAGGAGGTACAGGTGGAGCTTCTGATGTAGTATTAACCGTTGGTGGCTCAAAGTATTCGTCAAATATTGGATCAAATAACTTCTTCAATTCTTCACTGGTGGGAGGTACATAAGGAACTGCAGGCGTGGGATTCTGTACAAGACCTGAACTAATTGGTCCAGGTATCAATAGATTAGGTGCGGGTCCAGAACTGGTTTGTCCAGGAGCCGTTTGCTCAGTCAGCTCATCGAATGTCACGTGAATAGTTTCCATGATTTTTCGGGTTCTTTTGTTGTAGATTCCATATCCCTTGCGATCTGGTGCATACCCAACGAAGAAACCTATGTCTGCTTTAGCCTTTATCTTTCTCAAATCTTGACCTTCATTTGTCGGATAGTACAGAGCACCAAACACTCGAAGAAAGGAAAGATCTGGTTTCTTGCCATGTATCAGCTCGTAAGGAGTTTTGTTGTGAAGAGTATGTATCAAGGAACGGTTTTGGGAGTAACACGCAATAGCAATTGCTTCTACCTAAAGAAACATCGGAGCCTTAGAATATATTAGCATAGTTCTTGCAGCTTCCACTAGGGTACAATTTCGTCTTTCAACAACGCCGTTCTGCTGAGGAGTACCTGCAACACTTTTCTGATGAGTTATGCCAATACTTTCATAAAATTGACTGAGTTGTTGGTTAACAAACTCAGTTCCATTATCCGTCCTGATGATTCTGATAGTTTTGTTCAGCCTTACTTGTAACCGATTGATTAGTTTGATGATAACCTCTGGAGTTTCATCCTTGGTTCACAAAAACTTTACCCATGTAAACCGAGAGTAGTCGTCGACCACCACAAGAACATATTTCTTTCCATTGATACTCTGCATTCTCATTGGTCCGCATAGATCCATGTGAAGGGTGTGAAGAACTTCCAAGATGGTATTGAAAGTTTTGGGTTTATGAGTATGCTTCTTGCTTTTGCCCAGTTGACATGCAGAACAAAGATGATCTTTTTCAAACTTTAATCTGGGCATGCCTCGTATAAGATCCTTGCGAGAAAGGTCATTTATAGTGCCGAAGTTTAAGTGGTTTAAACGACGGTGCCAAAGCCAAGATTTAGTCTTTGAGGCCTTTGAAAGCAAGCAAATAGGAGAGGACCTCATCATTTCTTCAATTGAGATGGTATATAAATTGGTGCCACGACTGCCTTTGAGAAGATCAACACCATCCAACTCTCTGACGAAACATGTGTGTTTTCTGAATGCAACTTCAAGATCAGAGTCACAAAATTGACCAACAGAAAACAAGTTATGCCCTAACCCTTCCACGTAGTATACCCTGGAAATTACACTGTCACCAAACACATAAACTCCATAACCCATAATTGCCCTAAAATGGTCGTTCCCGAATCTAACTGTCCCGATAAACTTTTTCACGAAATTCTTGAGCCGTGAGCGATCCCCAGTCATATGTTTTGAGCAGCCTGAGTCCAAATACCAAAGGACGATTTGTACGACCTGCATTTGAAAACAGACAACGATGGATAACTGAAAAATGTGGATCCCCACGTACAGCTGGGGTCCGTTTGGTTAGCACACACCAATTCTGGAACTACAGGATTCACAGATGCTACTGTATTTACAGTGAAAACTACACTAGAAGCTGCAGTTAACCTAGTTGCAGGGCATTGTGTCACTAAAGGCAAAATTCGACCAGTTGGCTTCCATTCCTTAACCTTCACTATTTTATGATTATTCAATCTAGTTAAAGGGCACTGATCTCCCAAACTGAATTTCCTTCCAGTGGGTCTCCATTGATACCCGACATTATCAAACGTTTTTCCTGTTGCTTTTCAAATTTGCTTACTTATTTCAGTTTTCCTAACATTCTTTACTTGGGATAGTACAGGAGACATCAAAAATGACACAACACAATCATCATGATTACCAGAAATTAAAGATTCGTTACATGTTTTACAGACAACATTAGAATTCGAATTAATTACAGTACTTTTAATACTAGAATCAACACGATTCATTCTATTCATTGCAAACTTATTGTTCCTAGGTTGGACTTCTACTTTCTTCTCGTGACCATTTTTAGCCGGCGCAGTCCTATCTTTCCTTGCATTGCCTCTAGGCTTTGATCCGCTAGCTTTGGTGTCACAGTTTACTCCTGTAGAAGTAATGATGGGAACATTAGTTTGTTTTACTGTCATTTGTTTCCTGATTTTGATGTGCTGGGTTCAGATTTTCTCAGTGGTAGATCAAAGGTTAAATGCTTGTTCTTAGTCGTAGAGGTTGATGCAACAAATCTATCTTTTTTGCTATCAATCTTAGGGCCTGTGCCAATGACATATTCTAGAAGTTCCTGAGACCGTTTAGCGAGGAAGCAGGCATCCACAACTGTACTATCAAGCGGTTTTTCTATCCTATCCTCTTCTACGATCTCACGAAGGGTATCAAGGCTATCCTTAAGGTGATTGAGATATACTTGATTGGCATATCTATTGTTCCTAAGGTGATATGGAATAGGCACAACATCGACAACATACTTACTACCAGCAGAAACCTTTGGAACAACATTCTCACAACTGATAATTGGCATTTTCCCTTTCACCTGAGTTTTAAGATTCTCGATTTCATTTAACAAAGAAGTTATCTTTTCATTATGACTGTTTCGTGCGACTTTAATTGAGTCATATAACTCTTTGTAATGCTGTTTGACTTTTGAATTTTAACCTCGAAAACACTCTGTTGATATAAATAATGCCTAAAAACATTATTAATATTTATTGATATCTCTATGTTTTGATAATCACAAAATGTAAACTCATTAAACGTAAACTTATTAAACAAACAAGTATTTAGTTGTAAATATTCATTTCAACAACTCAATCACTTAAGGTATGAATAAACAAATGCTTAATGCATTACATGATCAAAGGAACATTTTCTTAATCACTAGAATTTTTAAAAAATGTCACAAACATTTTATATCTTTTAGAAAAACATTTTTGGTAATAAATAAAAAGGTTTAATCCATTATAAATTTATGAATTCAAATTTTCAACCAAAAATGGCAAAAATATTCCAGAAAAACCTTCCCCACAAAAAGACAAAACTGGGCAACGGTACAGATGGGCGGCCGCCTTAAATATACTAGGCGGCCCCCTTAATTTTAAGGGGACTGCCCCCTATTTAAGGGGACCGCCCCGCTCCTCCAGCTGTCCAGTTTTGCCTATAAATACTAGACTTTCCCTGGACTTTTTCCTCACCTTTTGCACCCCCAAACCTTCTGTTCTAAATCTCTTCTTATCCTTCCAAATCCTTTCTAAATCCTTTGATCATATATTCTTAAGCATTGGTTTCCAAGTGATCCAAGCTTCTACCATTCAAGTGCAAAAGAAGAATACTCCTTCAACAACTAGAGAAGAAGTATTGCAACTTAGTATCATCTTGCTACCTAAGTTGTTTGTATAATCATTCATTCATTTTTGTATAAGTTGTGTATATTTGTTAGATAGGTGTGAGCATAATTGCTTAGGCTAGATTAGTGTGTAAGTAGTGAAGTTGTGAAGAAGTTAAGGTGTGTAAGTAGTGAAGGTGTAAAGAAGTAGAAAAGTACATAAGTAGTGCTAGGTTTTGAAGTAGTTGTAAAGCCGGTGTGAAGAAGTTGTGAAGAAGTCGTGAAGAAGTTGTGAAGAAGTCGTGAAGCCGTTGTGAATAAGTTGTGAAGAAGTTGTGTAGAAGTTGTGAGATTGGTTCTAGCTACGATTAGAACCCGACATCTAGCTTTGTGTCGTTAAACCGGTGTAAGCAAAAGTTGTGTAAGGTTTTCTCCACCATAAGGGAGCTTGTTGACATAGTGAAGAAAACTCTCGAGTTAGGTGCTCGGGGAGTGGAGTAGGGCAAGGAAGGTGTCCTTGTAGCCGAACCACTATAAATCTTTTGTCTCGCGGTTAGATCTTTCCATCTCTATCTTTCTTTTCATTTCATTACTTTACTTGCATTGTTTATTTAGATTTACTTATATTTGTTCATATTGTTCAAGAGTTGAGTTCACATAAATTCGAATCTAAGTTTTTTTAAAAGTAAACAAAGTTTTCATAATAAAATTAAAAAGGCGTAAAACTATTCAACCCCCCCCCCCCCTTCTAGTTTTCCACAATTGGTATCAAGAGCCACGTCAAACAAGATTTTTAAAATAAACTGTATTTTAAAACTTGAATCGATCTATGGAATCAGAAAAATATTTAGAAGGGCAATCTATGCAAAGACCACCGCTATTTGAAAGTAATGGTTTTCTTTATTGGAAAAATAGATTCGAAACTTATGTGAAATCAAAAGATCTTGATCTTTGGCATGTTATTACCTATGGTGATTTTCCCCCTATTCAAAATAATCCTTTAACTAAAAGAGATGAAATTGTACCTTTTGAAAAACAAAATGACGATTTGAAAAAGAAACTAGCTAAAAATAATGAGGCAAAAATGGTTATTTATAATGCGTTACCACGTAAAGAATACGAAAGGATCTTTATGTGTGAAACCGCAAAAGAAATTTGGAACTCCTTACTAATAACTCACCAAGGTAATAGTCAAGTCAAAGATAATAAAATAGATCTTCTTGTTCAACAATATGAACAATTTACAATTCTGAAAGAGGAATCAATAGATAATGCTTTTGCTAGGTTTAAAACTATCATCACAAGTTTAAAAGCACTTGATGAGAATTTTTCTAGTAAGAATTTTGTTAGGAAATTTCTTAGGGCTATTCATCCAAAATGGCGGGCTAAGGTTACGGCGATTGAAGAATCGAAGAACTTGTCAACTCTTCAACTTGATGAGTTGATCGGCAACTTGAAAGTCTACGAAGCAATAATAAAGAAAGACTCCGAGATGGTCAAAGGAAAAAGAGAGGAAAGCAAGTCAATTGCATTGAAAGCTAGGAAAGAATCTAGTGAAGAGGATAACTCAACCTCCGAGAGTGATAACGAAGAATATGAAATGGCCGTAAGAGAGTTCAAAAAATTTCTAAAGAGACGAGGAAGATTCACAAGACAACCACGAGATGAAAGAAGATCGCTTCAAAGAAATAGGAATGATAACTACGGGAAAAGAAAGTGCTTTAGATGTGGAAGCCCAAACCATCTCATTGGCGAATGTCCAAAGCCACCGGGTTATGATTACCAAAGTGCCTTTGTTAGTGGAGCATGGAGTGATAGCAACAAAGACAAAGCGGACAAAGCAAACGACGAAAAATGTCTTGTGGCAAAGACATCAAATGAGGTACTTTCCGAAACCAAATACTTTAGTGACAAAAATCAATCATTAGACGAAAAAGACCTAGATAATGAATATAATAGGTTATGCAAATTAGGTCAAAAAGTCATGGCTAAAAATATATCACTAAAACATATTAATAATCGATTAGAAAATGAAGTACTCGAATTAAAAATTAAACTACAACATTTAGAAAAAGGAAAAGAAGTTTTTATAGAATGTAAAACATGTCTAGAGGTCAAAAATGAAAACGAAAAACTTAAAGATGAAATTTCCAAACTTGACAAGTTTAAAAATAGTAGTAACTCACATGAGAAAATAATAAGTGGTCAAGGAACATCGGGAGATTAAACCAGTCTAGGATTCAACTCAAATAATGTTTCAACTAGTGAAAATAAAAATGTAAAGTTTGAATGTCAATCTAGCAAACAAAAACCATTAGAGTCAAAACCTAAGTATATACTTATAAAAGATAGAAAAATACCTATTGCGAGTGATGAGGAAGTAAAAAGTTTTTATAAACAATCATTAAAAGCCAAAACCGGATTTTCTAAACCGAAATTAATATCTAAAACTCCACCTCCAAATAGACCAAATAATCCTCATCCTCGGTCTAAAACCCCTTAACCTAGAAGAAATCAAGGTATACAAAACTTTCCTAATAATAATAATAATTACCTAATGTGGAATTATTCACTTCAACCAAGTTTCAACCCTTGGGGAATACTTTCACCATACATGCAAATGTAAACCATGTTTGGTTTAAACAATTTTGGACAAATGGGATAATGGGGACCAAGTGGCTAAATCGTCACTCATTGAATAATTCGGAAACTCATCTATGATTGGCTTCTATAAGTCAATATATCACCTTGAAGTATTTGAAGAAAAGCTGGACATAAGGTACGTTCTCTTTTTAAATTTCATGAGTAGTTACTACATACATATAGTCTTATTAATCATTGCCTTAGGATATGCTTAGTTTGATAGGTTGCATTGCATTTACACTTTTAGTTATATCCGTTTTATGATTTAATAAACTAGAAACCCTTTAGTTAGCCCCCTAAGTATTAAATGAAGTATTCACTGTCGAACTCATTTAGCCTTCTCAAATTTAAAATGGAAATCTTCTATGTCCACTATTAGAAAACTCATGGTGATGAAGTGAAATGAGTTAAGTGGATTAATCATTAACATAGAAGTAATATTAGATTTCTCGCGTTAGAAAACTATGGATGAAACAAGCTCTCGTAGAATGTGGCATCAAGTTAGATAAGTGTGCGACAACAAAGGAGCTATAGATGTTAGGTTATACCCCATTAAACACTCTCGCATCAAACATATAGAATTTCGTCATCACTTCCTTTTGACCATCGGATATGTAGAAAAGGGTAGCATGTGACAATAGTCTTAACCAATTCCCTTGAGCATGAGATCTTTAACAACCATTTTTTAAAATTTAGAATTAATGGTATTTGTTGTCTAAAATCTAGTATCTTTAAAAATATACAGAAACCTCACATTTTGGAAAAATGATTTTTTAAGTGACTATTTCACTTTTCTATTAACATGTTTTACTATCTCATTTTTTTTTCTTAATCTATGTCCATAATTCTATTTTGATCAAAGTCAAAGATTGGGATTTTTTTTTCTTACCCATTTTTCATAAACACATTTTTGAAATAAAACCTAATCTATTTTATTCAAATAACTTTCACATCTACATAAAAACCCACTTTCAAACATTGTTGAATAATGCTAAAAACATTTCTTTAAATCATGCATGGTGATCTCATATTTGTCATCTATATTTATGTACATGACATTTATAAGTGAACTAAGTCAAATCAAGCGGACCATGGTTTGTCTATTAAGATTTTGGTTGTAACAAGTCTAGAAGTCCATGCTATCTTAAGTTCCTATTTATTGCACATATGCACACATTATGATCCATCAAATAGTTCTTTAATCTTCCCACTTATATATATATTTAAGAAAATACTTGGTGTAGTGTATTGTTTCCTAGTCCATATATATTACTTGCTTGATGAGTATGCTTACATGCTAGATGAAATTACGTGTTTGCTTAATCTCTTTAATTAACATGTTTTGCATAAATATCTGTTACATGCTTAATTGCCTCAAAGAGTTGGACTTGCTTGAAACTAAACCAAAAAACACAACCCTTTCTACAATTTTCAGCCAAAAACCCATTTCCAATAATCTGGGAACCAACAGATGGGCGGCCCCCTTAAATCATAAGGCGGCCCCCTTAATATTTAAGGGGACCGGCCATCTGATGGTCGAAGGTGCTGTTCCCTTTTCTATTTTTTTTGCCCATTTCATCCTACACTTCCCAAAATTCACAAACATATCTTATTCCAATCCATCCAACAAATTATCCATTCCTTAATCCCATCAATCCTACACTATAAACACTCCCATTCCTCATAATCTTCCATCATCTCATCACGCCATCTCCTATCAAACCAAAGCCAAAAACCTCAAGGTTAGCAAGGATGACCGAAAAACCCGTTTGGAAAAGAAAACCTAACCCCCGAAACAAGTCCATCTCAACAAATGATGTGGCTAAACAAACAACACCTCCACCCACATTTGTTCCCAACTATACTCCCAATCCTCAAGCTCATTCCAATGACCCCTTTCACAAACCTCATCATAATAACCAGCCATCCATCTTTACTCCCAAAAATACACCTTCATCTCATTCATATGATTCATATGAAGAGCATGATCAACCCCTAAACAATGATTCCAATCTCATACACAACACCTCACATCTTTTTCAACCTACCAATGCACCATCCAAAACACTCACCACTCTTGGAATATCCCCTTCTTCCATATCTCCATCCTCATCCACTCATGATTACCCAAGCTCACAAATGTCTCCACCACCAAGAGTATCACCACCACCTCCTACCAACTCACATGTTACATCTATGATTGTATATCCAAACATCCATCCAAAATAACAACCACACTCCACCATCATCACCTTTTCTAAACACTTGAAGTTCATTGAAGAACTTAAAGAAACCCATGAGCTTTATGCTCTTCTTGCCTTACACCTTGCTCAACGCAAGATTGGATCAACTCCCTTCTAGCCCTCCTTCATCACAAAATAACCTCAACCTCCACCTTCGTTCCAAACTACACACCTCAACCTTAAACCAACCTCATTGAAACCTTTCAAAACCCTCATCATATTGGTCAAACATCCAACTTTAATTCCAACTACACACCCCAATTTCTTCCACTTCCACCAAATGACCAAATCCACATTCCCACGGAAAAGGAAAAGCTCCGTGAAGAGATAAACCAAATCCATGACCATAGTGATCTCCTTGCTATGCACCTTGCAACAAGGGCCAACCTCCATCCTCCATCCTCACCCTACTCAAATTGCTTACCTCACCCCCCAAAACTTGAATCAAGTTGATAATCATGTCAACTATTGTCCTTGTTGTGTCCTTCTCCAAAAACAAATCATTGTCTTAAATAAACATTTCACTTGGATTGAGTATCTTCTCACTAGATCTCATCCAACACCTCCACTAGCACAACATTCTAACCCTCAATCAACCTACTCCGCTCCAAACTTTCCATCTCCAAAAATATACCTCTATTAGTCCAACATTCTTTCCCTCACCATCATACAACTAAGTCCCATTCACATGCTTTCCGCCCCAAAATAAAATCCCTCACCCTTTTGTGTCGCAAGCAAGTTCAATAGCTCTCTTTGGCAATTTAGGACCATTTTCTTGTTATATGTTTCAAGCATACTAATTAATGTCTTGCTATATGTTCTTAATATTTGTTTGCCATGATTGCTGTCTGCCATGATTGTTGTTTTTATATTTCATATTGTGCTATGTATGCTTGTACTTCTAATATACTTTTTGCAAGCATTCCATATCTCGATTCTTTGATGCCCTCAAATGAGGGGGAGCACACATCAAGGGGAGTTTTCGTTCCGACAATTTTTGTATCAAAAACTTGTCGGCATAACCTTTTTGATTCTACCAAAAGTGGGAGAAGTGAATATAAACTCACTAAATACTTGTCCAAAGATAAATTTCTAGATTTAATGAGTTTAAGTTTTGTAATCATCAAAAAGGAGGAGATTGTTGATATAAATAATGCCCAAAAACATTATTAATATTTATTGATATCTCTATGTTTTGATAATCACAAAATGTAAACTCATTAAACATAAACTTATTAAACAAACAAGTATTTAGTTGTAAATATTCATTTCAACAACTCAATCACTTAAGGTATGAATAAACAAATGCTTAATGCATTACATGATCAAAGGAACATTTTCTTAATCACTAGAATTTTTATAAAATGTCACAAACATTTTATATCTTTTAGAAAAACATTTTTGGTAATAAATAAAAAGGTTTAAT
The DNA here is from genome assembly GCA_021014915.2 of Artemisia tridentata subsp. tridentata. NCBI lineage: Eukaryota > Viridiplantae > Streptophyta > Magnoliopsida > Asterales > Asteraceae > Artemisia > Artemisia tridentata. The sequence goes on along the minus strand of CP139503.1, from coordinate 154,705,206 downwards.
CCATTATAAATTTATGAATTCAAATTTTCAACCAAAAATGGCAAAAATGTTCCAGAAAAACCTTCCCCACAAAAAGACAAAACTGGGCAACGGTACAGATGGGCGGCCCCCTTAAATATACTAGGCGGCCCCCTTAATTTTAAGGGGACCGCCCCGCTCCTCCAGCTGTCCAGTTTTGCCTATAAATACTGGACTTTCCCTGGACTTTTTCCTCACCTTTTGCACCCCCAAACTTTCTGTTCTAAATCTCTTCTTATCCTTCCAATTGATCATATATTCTTAAGCATTGGTTTCCAAGTGATCCAAGCTTCTACCATTCAAGTGCAAAAGAAGAATACTCCTTCAACAACTAGAGAAGAAGTATTGCAACTTAGTATCATCTTGCTACCTAAGTTGTTTGTATAATCATTCATTCATTTTTGTATAAGTTGTGTATATTTGTTAGATAGGTGTGAGCATAATTGCTTAGGCTAGATTAGTGTGTAAGTAGTGAAGTTGTGAAGAAGTTAAGGTGTGTAAGTAGTGAAGGTGTAAAGAAGTAGAAGAGTACATAAGTAGTGCTAGGTTGTGAAGTAGTTGTGAAGCCGGTGTGAAGAAGTTGTGAAGAAGTCGTGAAGAAGTTGTGAAGAAGTTGTGAAGCCGTTGTGAATAAGTTGTGAAGAAGTTGTGAAGAAGTCGTGAAGAAGTTGTGAAGCCGTTGTGAATAAGTTGTGATGAAGTTGTGTAGAAGTTGTGAGATTGGTTCTAGCTACGATTAGAACCCGACATCTAGCTTTGTGTCGTTAAACCGATGTAAGAAAAAGTTGTGTAAGGTTTTCTCCGCGATAAGGGAGCTTGTTGACATAGTGAAGAAAACTCTCGAGTTAGGTGCTCGGGGAGTGGAGTAGGGCAAGGAAGGTGTCCTTCTAGCCGAACCACTATAAATCTTTTGTCTCGCGGTTAGATCTTTCCATCTCTATCTTTCATTTCATTTCATTACTTTACTTGCATTGTTTATTTAGATTTACTTATATTTGTTCATATTGTTCAAGAGTTGAGTTCACATAAATTCGAATCTAAGTTTTTTTAAAAGTAAACAAAGTTTTCATAATAAAATTAAAAAGGCGTAAAACTATTCAACCCCCCCTTCTAGTTTTCCATATACTCATTTTCATAGTGTAACTTATTGATGGTGTCTTGATATTGAAAATTCTGAGAATCTAAATACGATGGTTTATTGGTACCAATTGCATCACTCTTATTTGACTTTAATTGGGCAATTTGAGCCCTCAATTGTCGAATCGTGTTAGTGTGAGCTTGAATTTTTTCATCATGTTTGCTTAATTCAAAATAAGTATCAAATTCAGGAGCATCCAAAGATGTCTTGGCATTTGATATTTTACATCTTTCTTCTAAGTGTTGATATTTTAATTGCAAATTAAGATAATCAACCTCTAATTTTGAAAAACGCTTAACCATGTTATCATGGTCATCATTTTGAATCTTCTCATGCAATTTCAAATTCTCCCCCTCAAGCTCAACAACACGATTCTGGGTAACATCCAAGGCAATAGAATACTCATGAAATTGACAGGCAGTTAATGCAGCATCAGTAGCAGTATAAAATACATCTTGTGCAATACATCTAGCAATCAAATTCTCATTAGTGATGAGAATATTCTTTCTCTCAATCTCACGACTCTTAAGTTCTATCGCATTTTGAGCTACCTCATTTTCCATATCATTAAACACTAGTTTCATCTCATTTACTTCAGTTTTAAGGGTTTTTTGCATCCCTTTAAAATGTTCTTTGAGTAGTTTAAAGAATGGAATGACCTCAGTTGAGTAACACCTTTTTGTTTGTTAAAACCCCTTTCCCCCTCAGTAATTCCTGTTGGTGTGATTCTCTTCTTACATGTTTTATCAAAATCAGCAAATAGTTGACAAAGTACATATATGCTAATTAAGGTTTTACATTCTGTGGGAAGAGTTAAGGGAACTAAAGGCCTAGGTGTATTGGGAGGATACACCGTTGCAGCTTCAATTTTCCTAAGGAGTTGAGGTTTGGCCACAAGCTCATCGGCCTTTCTCTTTTCTATATCTAAAGACCAAAATATTTGTTCAGGAGTTAACTTTGTTTGAGGTGCAAACACAGTCAATCGATTCTCCTTATAGTAATCATGGGGTTTGACTATGATTCGATTGGCTATGCATTTGGGATCCTTCATTTTTTCATTCATTCTTTCTCTATTTCTCACTTCTATCCCATTACTCTCTTCTAATGATGAAACATCAGGAGGGGCATGACCAGGCATAATCATCACATTTGCATCATATAAGGTAGGTTGGGCTAATTTAGCATTCCTAAGAAGAGCTAATTTAGGTTCACCTACACTATTTTCACTATGCTTATCACACAACTTTTTGTGATTTTGAATCATTTGAGCAGTTTGTCTGGTTTGGTCTTGTGTGTACAACTTGTTTTCAAGCTTATTTTTTAACGTTTTAAGTCTGGAGAAATCATTTAAGAGTTTTGTTTCTTTTTATTTGAAATCTTGTTTTAGTGTATTTACATGCTATTGGGCCTCCTGTTTTTGTTTAATAGTCTGATCCAGCTGTTTTTGCAAAGAATTCAACTCTTGTTTCAATGTTTCTTCCCTTAAATTACGCTCAGTTATAAGTGTACGCATTTGACTATCCATTTTCTGCTCACGCTCGGTAAGCTCAAATTTTGCACGTTGTTCATATATGGCCACCGGATCTTTATAAATGTTAAGCCTAGTGGTCAAGGTGTCATCTGGGACAAACATAGTGTTTTCATGCAACTCACAAGTATTGTTTACAACACAAGCATTATCTACAACAGAAGATGCACAACTTGGTACATAAGTCACGTTGTTGTGATTCACATATTGTTCATATGAGATAATATTACTATTTCCCACATCAACAGTATCTGAATCAACAACATCTGTCTGTTGTACGTTGTTGGGAATCTTCTGTTCATCTACCACATTATATGTGTCATAAAGCTTTAGTACCTCAGAAATCACAGATGCATTGGAGGGACCAGCTTGTTGAGGTGATGAGACAACAGAGGACAGATTAGCCGTGAAGATCGTTTGAGCAGTTGGTTCATCATCCACATCAGAGTCAAAAGCATCACAGTCATCAGCTTGGAAGATGTTGGGATCATTTAGTGCAAGGTCCTGAACTGGCTGCTCGTCCACATCGGCATCAAAAGTATTTCCCCCATCGCCAGCAAGAAACAACAACTCTTCTTCCTCCAACACTGCTCCATTCTCTTGAGCTTGCATCAACAACATCTTGTCCTTGAAATAGTCAGCGTTCTGTGGACGCTTTGGCTGATTGCAGTTTCTGGCAATGTGTCCAAGTCCACCACAGTTGTAACACTTGGGTTGCTTCCCCTGCCCCTGATTTGCATTCCCTACTCTGATTTGCATATTACCTCGACCCATGTTCCTTTGATTCAAGTTCTGCCTCCCTTGAACATTTTGAACCACAATTCTTCCATCCTCTATAGTTGCCTGATTGCATGGGTTTGATGAAGTTCTGAGTTGATTGTTAGTTTGAGGGAGTGTTGCTTTGAATTGTTGAACAAGTAAGGAAACTTGGTTGGTGAGGTTATCAATCATTTTGTCGGTATGAGAGTACCCTGAATCCAGTTGTGGATTCATAGCAGATGGTGATGAATAGGGATGATGATAAGCTTGATGAGATGAAGATTGGTTGATTGGCTGAACATTCGCAACAAATGCAAGTGGATCATTTGGTGTAGTTGGATTGAGTTTTTCTCTCAACAGACGATCATAAGCAGCATGCTTTTCATGTTGTTGTAGGTAGGCATACAACTGTTCATAATTGTTATCTCTCAATCCTTTGTTGAGTTTCACTGCAATAAAAAATCTTTCCCATTCTGGTGTCATGTTGTTCATAAACTTTGAGTTGAGTTGGATGTTTGGCATTGTCATCCTGATAATTCTCATGTCGTTTACCAGCTTGTGAAATCTCACATAGTAATCTGTGATGTTTTCACCAGTGTTCATCTTGAAGTGCTCAAAATCATCATACAATTGCGACTTACGATCTTCTTTTGTAAGTTCTGATCCGGCCAGAAGCATTTTGACATTGTCCCAAACAGCTTTTGCTTCAGTGTTGAAGTTGATGAGTTTATAAACATCTTTGGGCAAGCCTTGAATGACAATGTTAGAGGCTCTAATGTCTGCATCATACCTCTTCTTTTCTTCCTCATTAAGATCATTGTAAGTTCGAGGCCTATCGATTCCAAAAGTGACTGTTCCGTCTTCACCGGTAGTAATAGCGTCTCTGGTGGTGCCCATCTGAAATGGTCCTTCATCAATGGATTTAAGAATGTTAAATCCATTTTCTTTGCCCAAGCAGTAAAGCCGTATTCGTTGTGCCCATGATTCATAGTCTGTCCTATCAAGCATAGGAGGACGGGTATCGGACCTGGCAGCCTGAATGTCATCAGAAGCTATGCTCGTCATGATGTAGAAGTGAACGGGATTTTACAATTCTTTGATTTAAACCGAGAAATAGGTTCTTTCGCGGGATTTTACAAAAATCAAGAATAAACCGTTATTAGATTACTTGAGTCAAATCACAGTTAAAGGTATTACTTTAGTATCAAACTGCAACACCCAAACCGCAATCACAGATAACAAACCACAAATGTCAAACCGCAACACCAGACTACCAAACCGCAATACCCAAACCGCAGTCACACAAGACAAACCGCAATGTTTAGACCTAAACCGCAAAGACCTAAACCGCAAAGAGTCAAACCGCAAAGACCTAAACTGCAAAGAGTCAAACCGCAAAGGCTTAAACCGTAAAGAGTCAAACCGCAAAGACCTAAACCGCAAAGAGTCAAACCGCAACACCTTGGTCAAACCGCAAGACTGGTCAAACTGCAGGACTGGTCAAACCGCAACTACTAAACGACAAACCGCAACAGACAAGAAATTAAAAACCGCAGTTGCAAAAGGACAAAATGTCACTTTCAGTACGTTTTGTCATGTTTCCCGTTATAGTTAAACTCTAAACCGCAGTCAGAGTATTACACCAAACCGCAGTTAACAATTACTCAAACAAACACAAACCGCAGACTAGAATCCTTGCCGAGAACCAAACCGCAACGAAGAATGACTTACCGAAACACAAACCGCAAGCAAGAAGAATCCTTAGATCTTCCAAGAAACACACCAAATCAACTGTAGAATGCCAAGAAACTAAACTAGAGATCTATGTGAACACAAAAGTACCAAGCTTTAACGATTTACACTACAAACAAAGATCAACCAAATGTTTTTCCACTTTTTCTATTCGACCTACAAAAACACAAAAAAAAAAAATGCCAAAATCACAACCTCAATCCATGAATATGCAATAACTAGAACCTAACCATGGCTCTTGATACCAATTGTAGCATATTCATAACACTTAAACACACATAAGATGTGATCTTGGCCAATTGTACCAAGTTCCAACCCTCTCCCTAGGTGGAGAGGGGCATTTATACTTACTAACATATGTGCCCCGAGTGGGCTGTAGAGTGAGCTGACAGAGGGTAAAGACCCGACCCACTCCACAAATACTAATTGTAAATAAGCTAATAATAATACTTATAGTCGGGCTAAAATGGTTCTGGAAGAACAAGTTGGATGCTGATGGCACGGTTATTCGTAACAAGTCCCGGTTGGTTGCTAAAGGATTCAGTCAAGAAGAAGGGATCGACTTCGAGGAACCTTTCGAACCAGTGGCAAGACTTGAGGCCGTTCGAATGTTTTTGGCGTATGCAGCTCAAAAGAATATCACCGTATATCAAATGGACATGAAGACGATATTTCTTAATGGTCAACTCCGGGAAGAGGTGTACGTCACACAACCAGAGGGCTTCGTTGACCCAGAACATCCGAATCATGTTTACCGGCTCAAGAAAGCACTCTACGGCCTTAAACAAGCCCCGAGGGCATGGTACGATAAATTATCTGCATTCCTACTTGCTAATCATTTCACTAAAGGATCAGTTGACCCAACTTTGTTTATACAAAAACACGGGGAGGACATTCTCATTGTTCAAATCTATGTGGATGACATCATTTTTGGTTCAACCCATAAGAAATATTCAAACGCTTTTGCAAAATTAATGAAACAAAACTTTGAGATGTCCATGATGGGTGAACTCAAGTTCTTCTTAGGACTGCAAGTTCATCAATCACCCCGTGGTATTTTCTTAAGTCAGTCCAAATATGCTCAAAAGATTTTGAAAAAACATGGCATGACTAGTTGTGTATCTCACAGCTAGCCGACCGGATATTGTATTTGCCACATATCTATCCTCCCGCTATCAGTCTAGACCAACTGAAAGACATATATCTGCTGTTAAAAGAATCCTTCGATACATAAAGGGAACCATTCACTTGGGGATCTGGTATCCGAAGGATTCTGGTTTTGAACTAATTGCCTTTTCAGACGCGGATCATGCAGGATGCATTGACACTAGGAAAAGTACATCTGCAGGAGTGCAATTTTTGGGTGACAAGCTTGTCTCTTGACAGTCAAAGAAGCAGGACTATACATCACTATCATCCACTGAATCAAAATACGTCGCCATGTCAGCATGCTGCGCTCAAGTCATCTGGATGAGATCACAGCTAATGGACTACAGATGCGTCTTCAACAAGATTCCGATGTATTGTGACTCCAAGAGCGCCATTGCTATATCGTGCAACACTGTTCAGCATTCAAAGTTCAAGCATATTGCTCTCCGATATCTCTTCATCAAAGAGCACGTGGAACAGGGTACAATTAAACTTTATTTCGTGGGTACAGAATACCAATTGGCGGATCTATTCACCAAAGCCTTGCCTCATGCAAGATTTGTGGAATTGGTTCACCAGATTGGTATGCGATGTTTGACTCCAGATGATCTAAACAATTTTCTTAAACAAAATTAAAATGAGTCAAACATCATAACTATCTGTGTAAATACTTTATCAAAAACAGAAAAAGATTTTCCCATTTTTTATTAAAAAAAACCCTCTATAAATGTGCAAAAGTCAAAACGAATCAAAATATGTTATCGTCATTTCAAATTTAATCAATTTCAAATCACGAACATATTTTGAGGGGGAGAATTTTATCTAACTTTTGCACATTTTCTCATTAATTCTTCATCATTATCAAAATCTTCATCAAAAATATTTCTATGATCTCATGAACTACAAGATTATCAAAAATTTCAAAAATATGTTTTAGTTCAAGGGGGAGGAATGAAAATAATTCAAGTTTTTCATCAAATTGGATCAAGGTTTTAATTATTTTAAACCTCAAGGGCTGTTATTGTCAAAGTGTTAAAAATATATCACTTTAGGACTTTATGTGAACTAGAAATCTAGTTAAGGGACTGAAACTGCCAAATGGTCAAAATTATTCCCATATAAGCCGAAAAGTTATTTTTTTTAACACACAAAACTCAGAATTTTTTCCGTCTTGCTAAAAACCCGCCAAAACATTAAAATTCAATTAGTAAGTGTTTAAATCAATTGTTTATGCCTTATAATCATTCACTTAACATGTCTATGGCCAAATTTCAAGTGTTTCATTTTTTTATGATTTAGGGTTTAACCGAATTGAATTGGGCATTTCTTGTTTGTTGTAGTTTAGTCTAATTAAGTTAGTATAAGAGTTTAACAACATGTTTTATAGGGTATTGCACATGCTTAATTAGATTCAACAACATCAAATGAGGCTGTTCGATTAAATTAGGGTTTATACGCTTAAAGGTTTTGGCAGAGATTAAATGAGTAATGTGTTTGGTTGTTTAATTGGTGGGATATGCTTGTTTATGTTCCTAGATCATGCGTTTGAACTGTCATAACTTGAATCTATCACATAGTCTTAAACGAACGATTCCATATGCTTGAAATGATTGTGAAGAATAATGTGTTGCTATGAATAGGTTTATGAGTATTTGTTTTTGTTTAGGACATGGTTAGGATGCTAGATTAACTTTGCTTGTGACAGATAAATGATTTACATGAAATCTGGTTAAGTTCATCCTTCGACTTTGTTGTTTATAAGAATCCTTCGACTTTGTGCTTAAATGAATCCTTCGACTTTGTTGATTAACTGAAACTCTTCGACTTTGTCTCGGAGTTAGGAGACTAAAGTCATGGAACTCTTCGAGTTTCAAATTCTTCGAGTTTCGAACTCTTCGAGTTTCAATCTCTTCGAGTTTCAAACTCTCAGAGTTTCACATTCTCCGAGTTTGTGGCTCTCCGAGTTACACACTCTCTGAGTTTGTGGTTCTCTGAGTTTCACACTCTCCGAGTTTGTGGTTCTCCGAGTTTTACACTCTCCAAGTTTGTGGTTCTCCGAGTTTCACACTCTCCGAGTTTGTGGGTCTCTGAATTTGTGACTCTCCGAGTTTGTATCTCTCCGAGATTGTATCTCTTCGAGAAACTTCAAATCCTCCGAGTTTGTGATAATTCTTCGAGTTTGTCGAATTTTTCTCAGAATTAGAATTTTTTATGACAAGAATTTAGGAAAATGCAAGTTGCTTGAATATGGAGTGCTTGGCTAATATGTGAATGTTTTTCGTAATTTAGTCTCACTACGTGATTCATCATACTAGTTAGGCTAAAAATCATGCAACAAATAACATACACTAACATATATATGCATGTCCATTGTGTGTTGTTGTTGGTGTGTGTGGAATACAGATTAATCATGTCTCAAGCATCTATTACTCGACAAGATATGATCCCCGAAGGAGATGAGCGTAAAATCAGTGAATCCAACTCAAGAGTCGATTTTGAGAATACTCAAGAGGCATTTCGTCAGTTCAGTTATGACCAAGACAGCAAGTGTACCTGAAGTGTATATGAACCAGTTCTGGCACACCTTGTTCGTTAGCAGTGACAACCAAACAATGACAGCACAGAGATTCAGTTTGGGGTTGGCACACTTCGTGAAGTACTTGATCTTCCTTCCGAATCTTCTGGTCCTAAAGCCACATTCTACAAAGATCCTACCTTTGAAACCATGGCAGGGACATTGAAATACATCGGCTATGATGATCTGGGTGATGAACTGTCTTCTCATTCGAAGGTGGACATGAAGCACATACCTCAGCCTTGGTTAACTCTTTACACCATCATTATCCATTGCATCATCGGGAAAGTAACTGGCCTTGAACACCCAAGGCTTGAGCAGCTGACGTTCTTTTGGGGTGTCATCAACTTCTTTCACATGGACTTTGCTCGGTATATATGGAGTGATATGATCTACCAAGCCCAACAGTTCAACCAGAAGAAGGGATACAGGATATCCTTCCCACGGTTCACAAAGTTGCTGATTTCACACTTCATGAAAAATCATCCAGGAATTGATAAAGGATTGAACGAGAAAGCCCACACGGAACAGATGGATCACGTACTGACTAGGGTGAAAGTTCAATTGACTAACACCAAGAAACAAGGCTTGAGAATTCCATCAACAATGTTATCTGAAGCAGTGGTAGCAACTGAAGCTTACACATGGTACGATGATGCTGAAAAGGTAGGAAAGGTGGGAATAACTGTAAAGGGGAAAAGCTCAACAGGAGGCAGAGGTAGAGGAAGAGGCAAAACTGTCCCAGCAGCTTCCTCTAGAACAAAGAAAGCATCAAGAATTGAGAAGAAGAAACTGAAACTCAGAGACGAACCCACTGACGAAGATGAAGAAGAGGAAGTAGATCTTAGTAAAGAAAAGAAGAAAGAGCTTTTAACAATGAAGAAAGTATTAGCAGAGAAAGACAAAGGTTTGGGCAAGGGAAAGGGAAAATCACTTAAGATGACACAACAATCTTTTGAACCCATCGAACCTCCCTTGACTGAAGCAGAAGAGCAAGAACAACTCAAAAAAGCTTCAAAGGAAAACAGAGTAAAATGGTTGGCTGATAAGGAGAAACGTGAAAGAATGAAAAGAGGTGAAGGATCGGCTTCACATGTAGAAGAAGAACAACCGTTAGCTCAATCTGAAGAGGATTCAGAGGCAACAAACTCCAAATCGATCACTCTTAGTGAATCAGAGGGTGAATCTAAAGAGTCTGATCAAATCCTACACACACCCACACCCTCAGGATCTGTAAGATACTCTAAATTATAAACACGTATGGTTTTGTGGTTGTGGCCGATCAAAGAGAAAAAAAAGAAAGGAGAGATGGAACCTTGAGAGAAAAGAGAGAATATTAGATTGGAAACTATGAGAAGGTCCAACCCTTCCCTTGTGTGGGAAGGGCTTTATATAGGCATACATAGGGCACCCCGTGTGGGCTGTGGAGTGAGCTGATAGTGGGTAATGACCCGACCTACTCCACGAATACTTTAATAACTAAACTATTACTAATAATACTAATAAACCTATGAGTTACTTAATGCATGATAGGATCTAAACACACGGCTTGTGTTGAAGATACTTTGAGTTAATGTTAACTAGCACGCGGAATTTACTAGCTAACACTTAGAAGATTTTGTGTTTGGTAATGAATGTGATTGTATGAATGTAACAGTAAAGGTAAGAACACAATGTTTAACCAAATGATTAGCTTCAATATATTACGAGTGATCTACAATATCACTAGGGTTCGACAACCTTGAAGCTCTTACAATAATACGGATGATGGATATATTCGTATGTGAAACCCTAACTAGAATCTCCTTTTATAGAACAAGGAGTCCTATACAAGTAAAACTATTATACGTGTAAAACCCAAAATTTCTGAACACGTAAAATACCCAGAATACCCTTTGATCTCAAATTCATAAAAGACGTTCAATCATTAAGACATTTCATCCCGATTATAACCTAAAGTATTTATATGCTACTACTTGAACGTACAGAACATTTGGAACCTACAACATAAGATAAATAAGACTATACTTATGTTATACATTATTAAGCTATGTTACATTTATTTTTTTTAAACTTGTACACGCCTAAATAAATCCATATGGGCCAAAATATATGTATAATTTCACAAGTAAACTTAAACCAAAACAAGCCCAAGCCCAATATGAACCGAATAAGGAATGAAGAAATTACATCCCACATTATACGGCATTCTTGATTTCCCCCTATCCCATCACACGTTTTTCCCCTTCTCCCTTTTATCCCGTATAACACAACACACAAAAACAAACCCTAAAAACCTAAAAACAAAACATACGGTTGCTGCTTCTTTTCTCCATCTTTTTCGATCCATCCAAGAGCTCAATAAGGTGTATTTGATTCATATTGTTGGTAACACAAGGTGGGAAATTCGTTGGAAGCAGATTAGAAAAGAAAGGGTGTGGTTTTAATTCGTTTAGTTAGTTTTGATCCGAATTCTGTCTTGCTTTCTATTCGATCAAGGTATCTTCATCACCTACTGTTTTCTTGGTTATTTTGATCTCACATAAACATGTACAATCTGTATAAAAAACTTTAATATGATCGACACATTAATATGTAAGTTATGCGATTTAATAGATCACATAAAATCATAAGAATCTCACATAAAATAACGGATTTAGGGTTAGGGTTTTTGATAGAATTTCGTGGGTAATCTTTGTGGTATTTTGAGAACATGTTAATGAACGTCTAAAATGCAGATCTTATGAGTTTTGAGGGTCGTGGATGCATTGGGTGCGTTCAACATGTATTAAAAGGGTCTAATATAAATTCTGAATCTAAGACAGCATTGGATACCTGAATATGTGAGCGAGATGGGTCATGATATAAAATGGTTTGATTCGGTTTCTTTTCTTGAAAACTTAGTCTTAGGTCTTAGTATAGTTCTCCAATTGATTTGGAGTGATTTCGAGTTGATTTGGTCGTGTTTTTGATTTTTGTGTGATTAAGTGTTGAAACTGAATTCGGGATTCTGAAAATCAGTCCACTTTGCCGATTTATCATTTTCAAACCATGAGGAGTTGGGTCATAAAACTTTCTAGTATTTAACTTCTATATGCCTAGTAATGTCATGAATTTTTGGGGATTTTTCCTGGATGTTTTGGTAGGTCAACCAAGTGGATACTTTCTGGGTACTACAGCAGATACGTTTTTTGGGTAGTCTGAGTTGGAGTATTTTTCGTGTGGGGTTAAACTAACTAATAAATTCTGGGAAAATTCGTGTAGGTTCTAAAGACATTGAAGTACCTGTGGGAATTTTTTTGAATTTTATTTTTGAGTCCTGATGTGGTTCAAAAATTCGTCAAGTTGTGACCTGTTCATAGATAAAAGCTGATAAAAAGTTTAAAAGGCTAAATAAGGGGTTATTTGTGTATTATTAAACTTACGGGTTGTACTTATCATTTTCTAAACTAAAGGGCTTAACTTGTGAAACCATGTAACTTTATGATACTTACATTTCATACCCTAATCTTACAATTATTGCACAATAATCCCTAAACTTATATAATTGTCATTATGAACCTTAAACTATTAATATATTCACATTTGATACCATAAATTGATTAAATGATAACCTTGGATATTAATGACTAATGTTTCTTAATCTGGGAACCTTCTCAATATGGAAACCTACTAGTTATGGAAACTTACTAATTCGGGAAACCTGCTAAAAATAGAAAGTTACTTAAAATGGTTAAACTACTTAAAGAGGAAACTTACTATTTTTGGAAAGTTACTATTTTTGGAAAGCTGCTATAAAAGGAAAGTTACTAAAAATCGAAAGCCGACTAAAATGAGTAATCCGATTTAAAATAAGTTATTAATAAGACAATCATGAATTCGTGTAGATTCGCTGAAGATGGAGTTTGCTTCCGATCTTTATGTTTCTAGTTGTGTTTTCACTCGCGGTCCAAGGTACAGATATTCTTTCCCTTTTCAGTAGGGATATTTCTGTTAATCCTATGCCTGATATGATTCCCTTATTTAACTCATGACTTTCATTGTATGATTTTCATTCTTATTGATTCATTCTGACGTTTATTTAAATGTCTCTGCTATGCTATAGTTATGCTTTTCCATGCTTATTGAGTTACTATCTTGTTTCTCTTGCCATGCTAGATTATTATTGTTGTATGCTATGATAGATCTGTTCCTGAGCTAACCTAGTTGTGGAGGTACCATGACCATGTCTTGGATGGCACCCTAGGCATGACACTCCCGTAGAGGTGTGATAGATCTACGACGTTCCCCCTTATGTTATGATTTATTGTGTGCACTATTGGCCAACTTTATATATGTGTGACCAGTCTAGTACTGGCATCCATATTTTGTTAGGGAGCGTATGGATATATCCTAGGTTTATGTATTTGTATGTTATGGTGACCAGGTGGTGTGTGCCTTACACTCCTTCTCACGCTTTTATTACTTAGAGGTCTCCCCTCTTCGTATACTTGTATTGCTTTAGTATGATTTGACGGATTATGTATGTAGTTCCTATGGCACATCCTTATATGAACTTTTCCCTTATTTCATTATTCTCTTGATTCATTTTCTATTCAGTTCTCATGCATTCTTGATTCTTAGTTCTCTTTAAAATTCGCATGATTTTCATGATTATACTTTTCGTTTTGTATTCCTATTCCTTTGTTGCTTATGCTTATTTTCCGTTATGTTATGTTATACATATCTGTTCACTGGACTTTTTAAGCTCAGCCGCATTTCTTTTCCTGCGGTAGGTTTTAGTTGGAAGCTGGGTTATGAGTGGAGAGTACTTTGGACTTAGAAGACTATACCTTGATAGCTATTCTGGATTAGAGATGACTAGAAGTGATTATATTTTTAGACTTAGTATTTATTGTAATTCTCATTTGTAGCCTTGTATTTCAGATTTTCCCTTTGTAACCTTTGAAATTCTTTTGTATTATTTAAGTCGTATGCTTGTGTTTGCTTTGATATGTCACTTAGACATCAAATTTTCAAGGATTAAGCATTCCAATACCTGTTACCAAGTACTAAAATCTTGTCACATCAAAACCTTTAGTTAGTAAGTCAGCAAAGTTGTCATCGGTATGAATTTTAACAACCTGAACTAACTTCTTTTCATTACAATCTCTTATAAAATGATGTCTAATCTCAATATGTTTAGTTTTTGAATGTTGAACTGGATTTTTAACTATGCACATTGTACTGCTATTGTCTATGAAAATTATTGTATTCAAGAAATTATACCCATAATCAAGCAATTGATTCTGAAGCCAAAGAACTTGAGCACAACAACTTGCTGCAGCCACATACTCAGCTTCTGTGGTAGAAGTGGCCACCATAGTTTGCTTTTTGCACTGCCATGAGATTAATCTGCATCCCAGAAACTGACAACCACCAGTTGTAGATTTTCTATCCATACTAGCTCCAGCATAATCAGAATCTGAGTAAGCCAGCAGATCAAATGCAGACTCTTTAGGATACCACAGACCTAAATTAGGTTGACCTTTAAGGTATCTAAAGATTCTCTTCACTACAGTCAAATGAGACACCTTGGGATTAACTTGGAATCTTGCACAAGCACATACTGCAGACATAATATCAGGCCTGGATGATGTGAGATACATCAAAGACCCAATCATAGATCTATACATGTGCACATCCACATCATCACCACTTTGATCTTTCAATAGTAAATGTGTCTCCTTATCAATAGGTGTACTTGCAGCTTTAGCATCTGCATATTGGAACTTCCTCAAAATTTCAGCTACATATTTATCTTGAGAGATAAATATTCCATCTGATTTCTGCTTCACTTTGAGACCCAAAAAGAAAGTAAGCTCACCCATAGAGCTCATCTGAAACTGATCTTTCATAAGCTTTTCAAAGTCTTTACACATTTCCTTCTTGGTAGAACCAAAAATGATATCATCTACATATACTTGTACCAATAGTATATCACCCTTGTTCTTCTTGATAAAAAGAGTCTGATCAATCTTTCCCCTATGGAATTCATTCTTCAAAAGATATTTAGCTAGAGTTCCATACCAAGCTCTTGGAGCTTCATGCAATCCATAAAGAGCTTTTACCACTTTATACACTTTGTCAGGATGATCTGGGTCTATAAAACCTGGAGGTTTAGACACATATACCTCCTCATCAATTGTACCATATAAAAAGGCACTCTTCACATCCATCTGATACACCATAAAACCCATAAATGAAGCATAAGCTAGAAAGAGCCTTATAGCTTCAATCCTGACAACATGAGCAAAAACCTCCTCATAATCTATCCCTTCTTCCTGAGTATAGCCTTGAGCTACAAGTCTAGCTTTTTTCTTTATCACTATACCCCTTTCATCCTTCTTGTTCCTGAATACCCACTTAGTACCAATAACCTTCATTCCCTTTGGCAAATCAACCAGAACCCAGACTTTTTGAATTTTAAATTGAAGCAGTTCTTCTTACATTGCTTCAACCCAAATTGAGTCCTCCAATGCCTTTAGCACATTCTTTGGTTCAATATGTGATAGGAAGCAAACAAAAAAACACTCATTCTCATCCTCATCGTGTTTTTCTTCATACACAACACTTAGAAACCCATGATGATCTGGATCTTGTATTTTTTTTCTGTTCTTCACACCAGGTTGCAAATCTCCAATCACATTTGTAAGTGTATGATTCTTGTTAACTGTTGTATGAGGAGTAGAAAGAACTTCATAATTTAATGGCATGTTGTGCAGCTCCACTTCTTCATCAGAAAAACTACCAGTATCAACTGTTGGTTCAGCAGTATGAAGATTTGAACCATCAGTACCTTTTTTTGGCTCAGCAGTACTAACTCCATTTGTACTGCTCTCAGGAATTTCTGTTTCATTACCTTCCAGTCCACTGATTTCACCATCATTCTTCTCTTTATCATCATTCTTAGAAGAAGAAACATTCAATGGACTATCTTCCAAGATTGGCATCAAAATATACTCTTCATCATCTTCTTCTGAACCTACAACATGGTTAGTATTTGTACCTGTAACAGGCACACAATTCATAGAATCTAAAAGCATATCAAGATCAAACAACCAATCTGGACCAGCACCTGCAACATTTTGTATATTTTCTTGAAATTCTATGTGCAGATTCTCTTCTACATGCCTAGTGTTCTTGTTATACACCCTAAATGCCTTGCTATGCAAAGAATAACCAACAAAGAAACCCTCATCAGATTTCCCATCAAACTTTCCAAGTTGGTCTTTGGAATTAAGTATAGTGACATGGCAACCAAAAGGTCTCATGAAGCTTAAGGTAAGGGTTCTACCTCTAAAAAGTTCATAAGTAGTTTTGTTATGAGGTTGCACAACTAGAACCCTATTCTGAACATAACAAGCAGTACTAACTGCTTCAGCCCAAAATGAAATAGGTAACTTAGAGTCTGCCAATATTGTCCTAGCAGCCTCTATTAAAGTCCTATTCTTTCTCTCAGCTACTTCATTTTGCTGTGGGGTCCTAGCAGCCTCTATTAAAGTCCTAATACCCTTTTTTTTGCAAAATTCATCCATAACCCTATTCTTGAATTCTGTTCCATTATCACATCTGATTATTTTGACTTTCTTATCAGCTAGGTTTTCTACCTCAACTATAAATGACTTAAGGATCTCACTAGTCTCATCCTTAGTCCTCAAAAAGAAAACCCAAGTAAACCTAGAATAATCATCAGTAATAACCAAACAATATCTTTTATAATTCAAGCTATTCACAGAAGTTGGACCAAACAAGTCCATATGAAGCATGTATAAAGCTTGATTGTTAGAGTTATGCATCTTTGGCTTACAAGAAGCTCGGTGTTGCTTACCTTTAAGGCAAGAAACACAGGTTTGGTCATTTTGAAAAGTCTTGTTAGGTAAACCTCTTACCAAACCATGTTTAGCAATTTTGTTAATGGTTTTAAAATTTACATGACCAAGCCTTCTGTGCCACAACATTGACTCCTCCAATGTGGCTTTTGCAACAAGGAAAGTAAGACCTTCTTTGGGAACAAATTTATTCATCTCAACACTATATGTGTTACCCTTTCTGGGGATTTTAAGCAATACTTGATTTTCATCAGGTAGTTTGAAATCAGGAGAAAGAATAAGACAATCAGTATCAGTGAATAAAACCTTGTTCTGTTTATCACAAATTTGTGATACACTAAAAAGATTGTACTTTAGCTCTGGTACAAAATACACATTTTCAAAGTCAAGATTACCAGTTTTAATTATACCTTTACCAGTAATCTTACCACCAACTCCACCTCCAAAGATGACTGGTCCACCATCCAGAGCCACAAAGTCTGAAAGGTATGACATGTTACCAGTCATGTGCCTTGAACATCCACTATCTGAGTATCCTCTATCTTCTCCATCATTTGTTGGATGTTCCTGCACACAAAATAAGGGGGTTAGTTTCTTTTGGGGACCCAAGCCATTACTGACTTGGATCTGCCTCGTGCATCAATATAATTATATCTATTGAAAGTCATTAATGCACCATTGGATTTGGTAGGTTTCCAAACCCAACGTGCTGAGGCCTTCACAGCATTGCCCCATTGAACCTTAACACTCATATGCCTCGCAAGTTACTATTCATCATTTAATATTCATCAATCACTATTCATCATTTCACTATTCATCGTTTTTGAAGTCAGTTTAACTTCCGAAGGGAAATCACTATTCATGGTTATCATTCATCATTACGTAAACTAGATTTACGGGTATTCAAATGCGCGTAACCATTATGGTTTAGTTGTGTAATCATGCATAATCAGTAAGGACACTTCATATAGACTAGAGTAGTCTACATATCATCAGTAACATCATCATCATATTAGGTCATACACGGGTTTGTGTGATTTTCATTAACGTATGTTTAATTATTTAATAAACGTTACCACTCAGTCATTACTACAAACAATACACCCGACACTCCTGACAGTGATCATAACATATTTTTATACTTATTATAATGATATAAAGATTATATTATTACTTTACCCGGTGTTTTTAAATCAATAGCTATATTTTCCATTAAAAGCTTATAACTCCGTCGGTTTGCGAAATTTCAACCCGATAATTGTTCTAACACCCGATTCTTGCAAGGAATATGATTTTACAATTTTTACAACTTCTTCGTATTTTATTTTATCTCGTCAAGATTTATTTCTTGTTAACTCGGTACCCGGTAACACCTAATGTACACATAAACTAAACTAACACATGCTATAATGGGGGACATAAGCTTTAATTAGCCAACTTATTCTCTTTTTTCTTCCACATGCCCCCCCCAGCACCCCTAATCTTCACATATCACTTGATTAACTTGGACTAAAATTAATGCACCAAGAATATATGTTTTGGAATTAATTAAACTAACACATACATTACAAGTAACTAGCTAAAATAACAAATTCTCTCTTCCTTTTTCTTCTCCATTTGCTCAGCCATACACAAGGAGGATCCATAAATTTTTCAAGAACTAGTGGTAATCAAGTCCCATTTGTGTTATTAGTTAAGGCTTTACTATAAAAACATCAAAGTTCCTTAAACATTTCTCTCCAAAACACCTCAAATCTTCAAGTAAGTGGTTCGTATAATTTTTCAATCTTTTATACTTCCATTTGATCTATATATTGATGTATTTTCAAGTATTAGTAGTTAATCATGCAATGTGCTTATGTTATATACACCACTTTATACACAAATACTCTCTAACAATAGATCCATAAGTTTTAGTAGTAACCTCATGAAATCCACCATTGTTGGTGATGTTTAGGAACCCATGACACCCTAAAAAGGTGTATGGTAGGATTGGATTAGTTGTGGTGTTGATTGAATGCGTTTTGAACAAGTCTTGAACCATAAAAGTGATTTTTACAACTTTTAGAGAAGATTCTGTCCAAAATCGTGAAATTTGGAAAACTCAGTAGACTTTGAACTATTTTGGCCTTCATATTCAAAAAATACTTTCAAAATCGAAACCGTGGGCGCTTGAATGAGTAAAAACCGACTTACGACGAGAAAGATATGATTTTTCTAAGTTTGGCGACGAAAAACTAATTTCTGGAAATTTGCGTGCTGTTTGCCGAGATTCAACGGACAAAACAAGGAATTAGACATGATCTAGATGACCCGACCTACTGAAATTATGTTAGTTAATGTTAATACGAAGCCGTGGATATAAAGAACGTAGAAAACGAACTTATAACGACAAAGATACACGCGTTTGAAGTCCGACGATTCTAACAAAATTCCATCAGCTTCTAACAAAAATGTTTCTAAGTATAGAAAAACTGTTTTTGCACAACACTACATTGAGAGCCGTATTTCTCATTAATAGAGACCCGTATGGTCAAAAGTTAAACAATATGAATTCAAGACATCGTTACAAAGTTTTTAAAATCACCGAGCTTATTCACTAACACTTAACGAGCACCCTTTTATGGCTAGTTTTGCGAGGCCATTTGGTCACATATTTTCACGTAATGAAAAATGATAACTTTTATGACAAAAACACTATAAATATCTATAAATCACCAAACGACGATCGTGGGATATCGTTGCAACGTAGCTACACGAAAAGTGTTTATTAACTTAACGAGACATCAAAAATATATTTTTCGACGATAAACATTATTTTCAAAATTCACGAGTGGTATCGATAACATTTTGTATTTGCATGTGTTGCGTAAATTCATTGCTTACATTAGATACATCATTCATAATAGGTTGCGGTTAGAGATCGAGCCACATTTCATCATATCCACTATTGTCATTGTGCTATCGCATCAGGTGAGTTTTCATAGCCTCGTTTTCAATTGATTATTTAATTTCTAAACTCTCGGGGGAGAATACATTGCACATTTTTACATACGGACCAAAGTATCAAAATTCATTTACATTGCTTAAGTTACATCATTGCCCAGATTAAAGTCCCATTTATTTATCATGAACCGTTAATTATGGAAGTAAGCGAGAGTGAGTGAATAGATCTATTGAGGGTGACGCCTCCGTTTGGGTTGGTAGCTCCAACTGGTCATACAAACGCATTTCATTTTAATCATATTAGAGTGTCTGGCAAAGCACTCGGTTTGGGGCATTTCATTCAGTCTAGCTTCGGGGTCATGAGCTTAAGAGCTAATGTATTATTTTTGTGGCATTTATGTCATACACCTCATACTTTTGGTTACCGTAGGAACTATTCATTTATATAAACCTATGATCTCACCAACATTTTGTTGACCATTTTTAGCAATGTATTTTCAGGTAATTAAGGTATGCGCATCATGGCCTGCATTTGGACTTATTTTGGAGTCGTGGTGACGACGCGTCTCACTTATCTTTTATGCACTTATTTATCGTTTGATTTGTATAAACTTATTTCCGCAAACATGAAACATCATTTGGGACCTAACTTTTGTAACTCTGAATGTTTTTAATTAATCAAACGATGTATTTTCAAAATGACACTTTAGGTCGTTCAATATAACTGTAATTGTGGTGCTATGGTCAGTCACGCCCTCAAGTGTTCTATTCCGCTGCAAGTCACCAAATTTGGGGGTGTGGTAGATTGGTACCGGAGCAAAGGTTATAGCGAACTAGGTTGTCCATAATACCATAGACTATAACTACACCATCATAGCATCTTATTATTTCATCATAAGTGCACATTCATTTTACATAAGGTTTCATACATACATTATGTTAGTTATTTACTTTCATTTCACGTCGATTGTCGTAGAAATGTCTTCAGACACACATCCCATTGTCATTTCATCTGATTCTGACACAGACGAGGTTTTATCACCACCTACCATTGTGCTAGAGTCAGTTACTTCATCACCACCCACTATCATCCTATCCTCAGTGGAGCCTACTCCACAGTCATCACCTATGCTATCTGAGGCAGACACCGAACCCTTCGAGGAGGGCGAGGTGGCACCTACCCCACCTTTGTCACATGTGATCCGCCGTGGTCCCAGAGTTGTTCCTGTTATTCAGCCAGGGGAGTTCATACCTATTGGTCGGGTTTACCGACTATATCCAGATGGACCGCGCATGAAGCGCACTGCTGCTAAGCGGGTTCATCGTCTTACTATCAGATCACCAGTTGCTTTTGCACCATTACCATCATCCTCACCATAATCATCCCTACCACCTCTACTACCACTATCCCCATCCTTACCATCCTTATCACCATCTGAGACACCATCAGTACCGCTTTATCTTAGAGACCCTACTCCTATGTCTGATTTACCGCTCAAGAAGCGAGCACGGCTTGACATCGCATCACCAGCCACTACAGAGACATCAGAGACTGCACCACCTCGCAGGTTTGAGATTGGCGAGAGTTCTAGGGCAGCACCAGCCAGACAGTCTACTACTTCTGCATTGGAGGCACGATTGGATCAGCATCAGGGACAGATTGATAGGGCATTGGGTCAGCTAGCAGAGATACCAGTGAGCCGAGTCGAGGCTATAGAGGAGCAGATTGAGGGACTAGTTTTGGGCAGAGTTTCTATTGATGTTTCATATCAGGGCTTAGAGGCCATGCAGTAGGAGAGTTCTGAGCGCATCACCCAGTTGAGACAGGAGATACCGGAGTTATTTGACAGGGCACAGATGTCTCAGGAGGAGCATCACCGTCAGGCAGGAGAGTTAGCTTCAGCTCATGCTAGGATTTCTGCTTTAGAGAGCAGGGAGGCCGATCTTCAGCTTCGAGTTCAGCATTTGGAGGAGATTGTAGTTGCTATAGACAGAGAGATCTGCCGGCTTAAAGGTGGATCAGGTGGAGCACCAGGAGGTGCTTAGTGTTAGACTCTTATCATGTAGCTTGTACTATTATTATCCTAGTCCCGGGGTGTGGGACATAGTTTAAAGAACTTGTATGTCTTTTGGTTGTTGTACAAACAAATGTATCAAGTGTGACTCTACTATGCAGGAATAGTTGTGCTATTTATGATATCGGCCTACGTTGACCGAAATTTTCATGTATTATATTCATGTGTGTTGTGATTATATTTATGATATTTCGGGGTTGTTCTCGTTGTGATTTCATTGTATTTATACATGTTGTGATTGTATTTATACACGCTGTGGTTATATGTACATGTTATGGTTGTATATACATGTTGTGGTTGTATATTGTGCATGATGATCGTTTCTATTGTGAGTTCTCATTGTTGTTATCTTTTGTGATTATGAAGAGTCATGCCGCCCAAAAGAGCTAATACATCTATGACACCCGCTGATATCAGGAAGCTTGTTGCCGACAGTATTGAGGCAGCACTAGTAGCTGAAAGAGCAGCCGTAGCCGCTGCTGCTGAAGCCGCTTCTAGGGCAGAAATGGAAGAAGCTGCAGGACGAGCTACTAATGGTACTAATGGTCGTAAATGTACTTACAAAGACTTCAAGAGTGGTGATCCTGTAAAATTCAAGGGCACTGAAGGAGCCACTGCTATGATCCGATGGTTTGAAAAGACAGAATCTGTATTCCTTCTATGCAACTGTCCAGAGGACAGCAAGGTAAAGTTTGCAACCAGCACACTCATTAACGAAGCTATGTCATGGTGGAATTCCTATGCCCAGCCTATTGGTATGGAAAATGCTCACAAGCTCTCGTGGGATGAATTCAAGAAGTTACTGTCAAAGAAGTTTTGTCCACACACTAAAGTGAAGAAGTTGGAGACAGAGTTTTATGAGTTAGTGACTAAGGGTAATGAGATTGAAGCATACATCACAAGATTTCAGGAGTTGGCTGCATTGTGTCCAACTATGGTTCCAGACAATGAAAAGTTGTTAGAAAATTTCATTGGAGGGTTACCTCACAGCATCCAGGGGGATGTAATGTAACACCCCAACCCGACAAGGGTAAAGATATCACAATAATGGATTCATATCAGATCAAAACAGAGCATACATCTACAGTAATACAAAAATCTCAAAGGATTACAAATGAAATACTGAATCTACAAGGTTACAAAGAAAAAATTTCAAAACTAATTCTAAACATAATAACTTCAGTCCAACTCTAATCCAGAATAGCTACCAAGCCTTCTAAGTCCAGAGGTACACTCTCACTCATTCCCAGCTTCTTACTAAAACCTGCCGCAGGAAAAGAAATGCGGCTGAGCTACGAGAGCTCAGTGAACAGATATATAGATGACAGAAACAATAACAGATAACAATACAGAAACAAATCCGAAATACGGATTATACAGATACCGAACTAAAGTGACATAATAGGAAAGGAATAAGGGTAAAAGAAAAGAAATGAGAAAGGAATAATGCACAAACCAGGTTTAGGGAAATACAGAAATCCATCACGAGCCCAGAGATAACAGATAATATCATATCAGAGTAATCATATAATAATCCAGAGGGGATGCCTCTCAAGTAACAGATAATATGAGGGGTGACCTCATGTATCAATTGGAGTGATCAGCTCCCAGATAATGTGAAAGACGTGTATCGCACACACCATCAGTCACCAGATATACATATATAATAGTAAACAGTAACAGATAACAGAAATCAGATCAGAACTAGGATGCATCCATGCGCCCCAGTAGGCCAGAATCTTCTCCTACATAACAGATAAAATCAGGGACGGGACAGGTCATCACTCTCCTGCCCTAAAGTCATGTCATCGGTGCATCAATGACATGGACATGAAACCCTCATGCCTAGTGATTGGCTTGGATATCAGACTGTGGTCAAGGTCAGATGTCATATAATAAACAGAGTCATATCTAAGGGTTCATGGCAGAAGGGTCATGTCAACAATTCAGAATAAGATAATAAGGTTTAAATCAGAGTTTATCAGATTAAGTTTAATATCAAAGCTTAAGTTCAGATTAAAAGGTTTATGTCCACTAGTCCAAAAGAGTATATCAAAGGTTATTAATTACAAGTTTATAGCAATAATCCATTTCAGAAGTTCCTGTCAAGAGTTCATTTAAATCAATCCTTTAATAATGGTTTTCATTGAAATGATCTTTCAAAATAGTTTTCATAAAAATGGTCTTCCAAAACCTTTAGTAACTTCCATTTCAAGTGGTATAACTTCTTTTTAAAATAGCCTTTAATAAAGGTTCAAAATCAATTAGGTTCAGATAAGGATTTAACAGGTTAAGGTTTATACCAAAATCAAATCAAAATTTACAACAGATATATCAGGTTAAGGTTCAGAACAAGGTTCACAGATCAGGTTCAATCAAGACTCACAAATTCAGGGCTCAGAACAAGAGGTCAATCAGAGTTCAGGAAAAAGGTTCAGAATAAAAGAATCATAGCAGAGGTTCAAAAAAAAGGTTCAAGACAAACAGATCACAACAAAGATTCACAACAGAAGGGAACATAGCAGTGGTATCGGAGATCCTAATAAAGAAAATGAAAACTGAAAGAAAAAGGGGATGAAAAACCCTTACTGAAAAAGGGCAGAATATCTGTACCTTGACAACACTGAAATGAAGGAAAGGACACAAAGAACACAAGCTAATCCCTCTTCAAATGGTTTTCCTGAATTAATGGTCATTTGACAATTAAGTCCATATATTTAATGCCATAATTGATTTTAATACTTATTGTTATTCAGATTATCATATTTGAGTTAATGTATACCAATTTAGGTTTAGGGTTTAATTACCGAATTAGAATTAGGTTAAAGTGTAACTCAGATTAATATCTTAATTAATTTAGAATTAGGGTTTACACCGGGTTTAGGAACAAATAGACATATCTCGAATCAAATCAAACTCGTAGTAAATTTAGGCGTAACATCCCGAAACCAAAAATACTATTCTTGGGACAAAACACAAACCCATTCTCGAAATTAAACAGTAGAGACTATGCAACACACTCGAATAGAGAACCCAACATGCGAGACCAAAACAAGTATTTAACAGAACTGAATCAATAAATAAACCTATTCTTTTAAAATAAACTTATACGTTCATGTTATAATTTGACCATGACTCATATATATATATATTAATTTCGAATCACAATTACACACAGATCCACATGTACTCTATCTTATATCTCTTGATGAAACTACCCTACTTTGTTCACTGCTATACGCTACATGCATTCCTAATATATTTCAACCCACACAATATGCCTACACATGTTCTTCTTTTACCACTGACACACCCTAATACACCATATGCTTTATTTACTTATTCACATGCATGCCACGAGATCACAGCCATCCTCTTTTATTTTTGTATTTCCGCATGAAAGAACACACTCACATATTACCACACAAGACCCTCACATGCAATCACAGACTCACAGCCTATAACTATATTTAACTCATTCACTTTAGCATACATGCGACACCAGCAAGGCCTTTACCCGATTCACACAAAACTCACCCAAAAGCTAACCCATTCGACACACAACACAGCCCTTTTTATTTACTTCGTGGGTTTTGAAAATAACAAAACAAGCATGTATGTTTTCTCTTTTATTTTAGTTTGCATGAGATTTGCTTCATACGTGCATGTAGGGTTGAACACAATAGCTCAAAACAGAAAACATGGAAATCGAACAGGATATGGGTCGATTTACAAGCAAGCTTTTACAATCGTTATATTATGTGTTATATGTCGAATGACTAAAAGAAACAAAAGGTGACGTTTTACCTGCTGTTTAACGAAGCAAGGAGAAAAAGGAAACAAGAGGACGGACACAACAACCCCATGAATCAATACCCCAACTGAACTACCCACGAACGAACACCACCTTGAACCAGGAGCAATGCACGTCTAACACACCACCAAAGCTACACAAGAACTCCCTTTTTGCCTTGAACAAAAACCGAACAGCAGAACAGCAGCAGGAGCAGTCGAAACTTTGGTTTGTTTTAGGGTTTCGGTATATTAAATAAAAGAAATAAAGAACCGAATATAATAGGGATAGGAGACAAGAATTTCGCTCCAAGAAAAGATAGATCAAGAATTGATTTGGAAGATTTCCCATAATTATTTGTACTTATCTTGTTGTGTATTTGTTTTAAAATGAATTTAAAATACTAATAATAATATATAATTACATTATTCGGCCATATGTATTCTTGTGTGTTTATACAATTTTTTTTTTTGTACTTTGCAAGATGTCAAATGTTGTAGCAAAATTTATTTGGCCTCATATATAGTTCGTTTTCAGAAATTTGGAAATAAATTCAGAATTGTTATAAATGATTTTATTAAGTTTTATGGCTTCAAGGGTAATTTAGTCATTTTACAGGTTATCTGAATTTCAGGTATTACATGTAATTTCTTTTAACCCACAAACACTGGACGAGGCTTTCAGAATATCTCAGAAGCTTATGGCTCAGGTAGTGAAGAAAGGGACGACTGCAAACAATAACAACAACAACACCAACAATAACCGTAACTACAACAACAACTCCAACAACTACTGAAACAACAACAACAACAATAACAACCGAAACCGTTCCAAAAATAACAACAAAAACAAAAGAAAGTGGGACAATAACCAAGGTGGCAATGCTACCCAACCACCACCAAAAAGGCAAGAAGTTGCAAAGGCCTATGCTGCAGGCCCAGCTGAAAAGAGAGGTTACAATGGTACCTTACCCAAGTGCAACAAATGCCAAACTCATCATAACCCTAGAAACTGTCCTAACCCTTGTGGGAACTGTAAGAAGGTTGGTCATTCGACCAGGGATTGCAAGGCTCCGATTGTGGTTGATGATCAGAGACTCCCATTGACATGTTTTGGTTGTGGAGAAAGATGACATTTCAAGAATGAATGTCCAAAAAGAAAGAATCAAGGAAACGGGAACCAAGGTGGAACAGCTAGAGGCATAGTGTATGTGATAGGAGGAGAAGATATCAAGGAGGACCTGAATGTCGTCACGGGTACGTTCCTCATCAATAATCATTATGCATCCATTTTATTTGATTCAGGAGCCGATAGAAGTTTTGTTTCTACTGCATTTGCACCTTTACTCAATATCGAACCAACCACACTAGACACTCCTTACCACATCGAACTAGCTAACGGTAGTTTAGTTGGAACAAACACCATCATTCGTGGTTGCACTCTCAATTTTCTTAATCACCCATTCAATATAGACCTCATGCCTGTAGAACTTGGAAGTTTCGACGTCATAATCGGTATGGATTGGTTATCCCGACATCAAGCAAGGATCATTTGTGATGAAAAGGTTGTTCATCTTCCTTACGACGGCGAAACCTTGATCGTTCATGGTGAACGAAGTGGGACTAGACTCAGTATCATCTCATGCATCAAAACAGAGAAATACATAAAGAAGGGTTGTTATGCTTTCTTGGCACACATCACAGAAAAGAAGTCGGATGAGAAACGACTTGAAGATGTACCAATTGTCCGAGATTTTCTAGAAGTCTTTCCCGAAGACTTACCAGGACTTCCACCTACTCGCCAAGTGGAATTTCAGATTGACTTAGTGCCAGGAGCTGCATCAGTCGCAAGAGCACCTTATCGACTAGCACCCTCAGAAATGCAAGAGTTGTCTAACCAATTGCAAGAGCTCTTAGACAAAGGATTCATTAGGCCGAGTTCCTCGCCTTGGGGAGCACCGGTCTTGTTTGTGAAGAAGAAAGATGGATCTTTCAGGATGTGCATAGACTATCGAGAGCTGAACAAGTTAACGGTGAAGAATCGTTACCCACTGCCTAGAATCGATGACTTGTTTGATCAGTTGCAAGGCTCTAGTTTCTACTCAAAGATTGATTTAAGAACGGGTTACCATCAGCTCAGAGTTCGGGAGGGAGATATCCCAAAGACAGCATTTAGGACTTGTTATGGTCTTATGAGTTTCAAGTAATGCCGTTCGGATTAACCAATGCACCTGCGGTATTCATGGATCTCATGAATAGAGTTTGCAAGCCATATTTGGATTCATCGATGATATCTTGATTTACTCGAAGAGCGAAGAAGAGCACAGAGAGCACCTCAAGACGATCTTAGGGCTACTCAAGCAGGAGAAATTGTATGCAAAATTTTCGAAGTGTGATTTTTGGATCCGAAGAGTACAATTTCTTGGTCATGTCATTGATAGTCAAGGATTACAAGTTGACCCTGCAAAGATCGAGGCTGTTAAAGATTGGGCGACATCCAAGACTCCAACAGAGATTCGTCAATTCTTAGGACTTGCCGGATATTATAGAAGGTTCATTGAAGGGTTTTCTAAGATAGCGAAACCTTTGACCAAGTTGACACAGAAGAACCAGAAGTACGAGTGGGGAGAAAAACAAGAGTCCGCTTTTCAGTTATTGAAACAGAAGCTTTGTAGTGCACCAATTTTGGCATTACCCGAAGGGATTGAAAACTTCGTGGTATATTGTGATGCTTCACATAAAGGACTTGGAGCCGTGCTAATGCAGAATGAGAAGGTGATAGCTTATGCATCTCGTCAGCTTAAGAAGCATGAGAAGAATTACACTACTCACGACTTAGAGTTGGGTGCCGTAGTTTTCGCACTCAAGATTTGGAGGCACTATCTTTACGGAACTAAGTGTGTAGTATTTACCGACCACAAGAGCTTACAGTACATACTCGATCAGAAAGAACTCAACATGAGGCAGCGTCGTTGGTTGGAACTGCTTAGTGATTACGATTGTGAGATTCGATATCACCAGGGAAGGCTAATGTTGTGGCAGATGCCCTTAGCCGGAAAGAAAGACTCAAGCCTTTGAGAGTCAGATCATTGGGAATGACGATCATTTCACCTTTACCGTAAAAAATCCTCGAGGCTCAGGTAAAGGCACTTAAAGAGGAAAACCGACCAAGTAAGAAACTCGATGGAATGCCAAGGAATGTAAATGGCTTTGTAAAAAGAGCAGACGGAGTATTATGCTTCAAGGATAGAAGTTGGATAACTCTCTACGGTGGGATACGAGAGTTGATTATGCATGAGTCGCACAAGTCGAAGTACTCCATTTACCCAGGTTCTGATAAGATGTATAAGGATCTCAAGAGGCTTTATTGGTGGCCGAATATGAAAGCAGAAATAGCTACGTATGTTAGCAAATGTCTTACTTGTGCTAAAGTAAAAGCCGAATACCAAAAACCATCAGGATTGCTTCAGCAAAAAGAAATTCCCCAGTGGAAGTGGGAACGCATTACAATGGACTTTGTCACTAAACTTCCCAAGACATCAGGCGGTTTCGATGCTATTTGGGTAATAGTTGATCGACTCACTAAATCAGCCCATTTCATTCCAATCAGAGAGACTTATTCTATGGATCAGCTTACCAGACATTACGTCAAGGAAATAGTCTCAAAGCACAGTGCACCAGTTTCCATCATTTCCGACAAAGATAGTCGATTCACTTCGAACTTTTGGGAGTCATTACAAGTTTCATTTGGAACCAAATTAGACATGAGCACTGCCTATCATCCTAAGACCGATGGTCAGAGCGAGAGAACGATTCAGATGTTGGAAGACATGCTCAGGGCATGTGTGATAGACTTTGGAAATGGTTGGGCTAACCATTTGCCATTGATCGAGTTCTCTTACAACAATAGTTATCACACGAGCATAAAGGCAACACCATTCGAGGCACTCTATGGTTGCAAGTGCTGGTCCCCTGTTTGTTGGGCCGAAGTTGGGGATGCACAACTTACTGTTCCAGAGATGGTTCGCGAAACAACAGAAAAGATAATTTAGATCCGAGAAAGACTCCGAACAGCCAGAAGCCGACAGAAAAGTTACGCTGACATTAGACGCAAACCATTAGAATTCCAGGTTGGAGACAAGGTCATGTTGAAAGTCTCGCCTTGGAAAGGTGTGATACGATTCGAAAAACAAGGGAAGTTGAACCCGAGATACATTGGGCCATTTAGAATTCTGGAAAGGATTGGTCCTGTGGCATACAGACTTGAGCTTCGTCAGAGCTCAGCAGTGTCCATAACACCTTCCATGTTTCAAACCTCAAGAAATGTCTTTCAGATGAATCGCTTGTAATTCCATTAGATGAAATTCAACTCGACGATAAGCTAAATTTCGTTGAGGAGCCCGCAGAAATCATGGACGTTGATGTCAAACAGTTGAAGCAGAGTCGTATTCCTATCATGAAAGTTCGCTGGAATTCTCGAAGAGGTCCCGAGTTTACTTGAGAGCGGGAAGACCAGATGCGTCTCAAGTACCCACATCTTTTCACCGAGTCCATTCCAGAGACCAACACCAACTGAATTCAGGGACTGAATTCCTTTTTGGGTGGGCGACTGTGAAAACTCGTAATTTTAGGTCATTTTCCAAACCTCGACAAGTTACTATTCATCATTTACTATTCATCAATCACTATTCATTATTTCACTATTCATCATTTTTGAAGTCAGTTTGAGGCGTTGAGAAGTTTTCAAAATTTTTACTATTCATAAAACACTATTAATTTCCGGAGGGAAATCACTATTCATGGTTATTATTCATCATTACGTAAACTAGGTTTACGGGTATTCAAATGCGCGTAACCATTATGGTTTAGTTGCGTATTCATGCATAATCAATAAGGACACTTCATATAGACTAGAGTAGTCTACATATCATCAGTAACATCATCATCATATTAGGTCATGCACGGGTTTGTGTGATTTTCATTAACGTATGTTTAATTATTTAATAAACGTTACCACTCAGTCATTACTACTAACAATACACCCGACACTCCCGACAGTGATCATAACATATTTTTATACTCATTATAATGATATAAAGATTATATTATTACTTTACCCGGTGTTTTTAAATCAATAGCTATATTTTCCATTAAAAGCTTATAACTCCGTCGGTTTGCGAAATTTCAACCCGATAATTGTTCTAACACCCGATTCTTGCAAGGAATATGATTTTACAATTTTTACAACTTCTTCGTATTTTATTTTATCTCGTCAAGATTTATTTCTAGTTAACTCGGTACCCGGTAACACCTAATGTACACATAAACTAAACTAACACATGCTATAATGGGGGACATAAGCTTTAATTAGCCAACTTATTCTCTTTTTTCTTCCACATGCCCCCCCCAGCACCCCTAATCTTCACATATCACTTGATTAACTTGGACTAAAATTAATGCACCAAGAATATATGTTTTGGAATTAATTAAACTAACACATACATTACAAGTAACTAGCTAAAATAACAAATTCTCTCTTCCTTTTTCTTCTCCATTTGCTCGGCCATACACATGAACACAAGGAGGATCCATAAATTTTTCAAGAACTAGTGGTAATCAAGTAAGTGGTTCGTATAATTTTTCAATCTTTTATACTTCCATTTGATCTATATATTGATGTATTTTCAAGTATTAGTAGTTAATCATGCAATGTACTTATGTTATATATACCACTTTACACATAAATACTCTCTAACAATAGATCCATAAGTTTTAGTAGTAACCTCATGAAATCCACCATTGTTGGTGATGTTTAGGAACCCATGACACCCTAAGAAGGTGTATGGTAGGATTGGATTAGTTGTGGTGTTGATTGAATGCGTTTTGAACAAGTCTTGAACCATAAAAGTGATTTTTACAACTTATAGAGAAGGTTCTGTCCAAAATCGTGAAATTTGGAAAACTCAGTAGACTTTGAACTATTTTGGCCTTCATATTCAGAAAATACTTTCAAAAACGAAACCGTGGGCGCTTGAATGAGTAAAAACCGACTTACGACGAGAAAGATATGATTTTTCTAAGTTTGGCGACAAAAAACTACTTTCTGAAAATTTGCGTGCTGTTTGCCGAGATTCAATGGACAAAACGAGGAATTAGACATGATCTAGATGACCCGACCTACTGAAATTATGTTAGTTAATGTTAATACGAAGCCGTGGATATAAAGAACGTAGAAAACGAGCTTATAACGACAAAGATACACGCGTTTGAAGTCCGACGATTCCAACAAAATTCCATCAGCTTCTAACAAAAATGTTTCTAAGTATAGAAAAACTATTTTTGCACAACACTACATTGAGAGCCATATTTCTCATTGATCGAGACCCGTATGGTCAAAAGTTAAACAATACGACTTCAAGACATCGTTACAAAGTTTTCAAAAACACCAACCTTATTCACTAACACTTAACGAGCACCCTTTTATGGCTAGTTTTGCGAGGCCATTTGGTCACATATTTTCAAGTAATGAAAAATGATAATTTTTACGACGAAAACACTATAAATATCTATAAATCACCAAACGACGATCGTGGGATATCGCTGCAACGTAGCTACACGAAAAGTGTTTATTAACTTAATGAGACATCAAAAATATATTTTTCGACGATAAACATTATTTTCAAAATTCACGAGTGGTATCGATAACATACGTATTTGCATGTATTGCGTAAATTCATTGCTTACATTAGATACATCATTCATAATAGGTTGCGGTTAGAGATCGAGCCACATTTCATCATATCCACTATTGTCATTGTGCTATCGCATCAGGTGAGTTTTCATAGCCCCGTTTTCAATTGATTATTTAATTTCTTAACTCTCGGGGGAGAATACATTGCACATTTTTACATACGGACCAAAGTATCAAAATTCATTTACATTGCTTAAGTTACATCATTGCCCAGATTAAAGTCCCCTTTATTTATCATGAACCGTTAATTATGGAAGTAAGCGAGAGTGAGTGAATAGATCTATTGAGGGTGACTCCTCCGTTCGGGTTGGTAGCTCCAACTGGTCATACGAACGCATTTTATTTTAATCATATTAGAGTGTCTGGCAAAGCACTCGGTTTGGGGCATTTAATTCAGTCTAGCTTCGGGGTCATGAGCTTAAGAGCTAATGTATTATTTTTCTGGCATTTATGTCATACACCTCATACTTTTGGTTACCGTAGGAACTATTCATTTACATAAACCTATGATCTCACCAACATTTTGTTGACCATTTTTAGCAATATATTTTCAGGTAATTAAGGTATGCGAATCATGGCCTGCATTTGGACTTATTTTGGAGTCGCAGTGACGACGCGTCTCACTTATCTTTTATGCACTTATTTATCGTTTGATTTGTATAAACTTATTTCCGCAAACATGAAACATCATTTGGGACCTAACTTTTGTAACTCTGAATGTTTTTAATTAATCAAACGATGTATTTTCAAAACGACACTTTAGGTCGTTCAATATAACTGTAACTGTGGTGCTATGGTCAGTCACACCCTCAAGTGATCCATTCTGCTGCAAGTCACCAAATTTGGGGGTGTGACAAGTTGGAACTGCTGGTTTAACTTTAGGCACCCATTTTTGATTACTCAAAGATGTTTTCTTATAAAAGGGCCTTTTAACTGTTTGTGCATAATTTGAAAATGGTTTTGCACTTGAAACAGTTTGTTTGTTATTAAACCACTTGTTTTGTCTGGCAGTAGAAACTGGTTTAATGCCAGACTTTAACATAACTGCTCTAGGTGTCATTTTATGGTTCACATTAGGGTTAGACAATCTAGTTGGACTGTTTTGTTTTACCTTAGCATTAGTATTCCCACACACCCTTGAATTTCCAAAAACCCTCTTTTTCCATGGGTTTGAATTACAATAAGCAGCCAAATGGTCAAAGTTACCACATACAAAACACACTTTGTTTTGCATGACAAACTCTTCACCTAGTTGTTGAGATTTCAAGTTGTTCCAGTTCCTTTTATTGCCCCTAGGAAATGAACATCTATGTGTAGACCTATACATCTCAGCATACTTAACATTTTTCCTAACTGGTTTTATGTTTTCATTCTTAACCATTTTAGGAACATGTTTTTCTTCTACCTTAACAACATCAGGTTTAGCCACTACCTGATCATCCTCATCCTCAGATGTCCAATCCTCTATAGTTGGAGCATTTGTGTCCCTACCAGAGGACATCTTATCATAAGAAAGTGATTTCTCACTAGCACTCACAAAAGAATCCTCAACCTTAACAAATTTAATAGGACTCTCATTGATTTTTGGACCATATCCAGGAAACTCAATATCTTTAAACTCTTCTAAACTTGTATGAGCTAAATCTATTCCTGCAGGTACAAACATTCCTCTATTTGGGGGTGCAACTGACTTATATCCTAAACCAGACTTTGCTTTATTAAGTACTTGACTCTCTATTATTTTCTGAACTCCTTTAGATGTATGTTCAAGAGTGTCAACACTTAATTGTATATTTTCTTTTTCTTTCTTAAGTTTCTCTAGTTCATATACAAGCCCACTCATTTTATCATCTCTCAGTTGCAAGTCTCTCTTTAGAACAGCTATATCATCATTAAAGTTTGATTCATTCTTTCTATAAAAATCAAGTTGTTCTTCCAAAACAGCTAGTCCTCTTTTATGGTTTGATAGACTAAAATTTACTTGATTAAATTCTACTCTAAGATCATCATACTGTTTCTTAAGAGTTTCATAATCTTTTAAAGCATGAAAAGAATTTGAACACTTTTGAACCTCATGTACCTCTGAGTCTGAGAAGGCCATCAATCCCAAGTTGGCTGGTTCCTCTTCCTCTTTCATGAAGCTCCAATCAAAACCTGCTCCATCAACAGCTACCATTGCTTTGGAAGAAGTATCTTCCACATTCACTGTTCTTTTATTTCCCTGCTGACCTCTATACCCTTTAGCTTTGGAATCCTGTTGTCTTGGGCTTCTACATTCTCTGGCAAAGTGTCCCATCTTGTGTCAATTATAACACTCCACTTTGGACTTTTCATATCCAGCAACATCCGCTCCATTGAGTGTAAGCTTCTTGCCAGTTCTTTGAAAATATCTTTTTGCCCTAATACTCAACAAAGCCATCTGCCACTTCAAGTCCATGGCATCCAAGTCATCTTCATCAATCTGAAGAAGGTCTTTGTTGTAGATTTGAGACCCATTGGATTGCTCAGATACAAAGGCATATATAGTCTGATCACTCAAGTTAGCAGTACTAGTTTTTACACTAGCAGTACTAACTGTAGGGCTAGCAGTACCAACTGCTTCAACATCTTCAGGACTGCTATTACTAGAAGATGATAAGAATGCTATGTTTCCAGAACTAGTATTGGTGCTTCCTCCTTTCTTCACCTTTTGTTCAACAATCTTAAGATTGTTGTACAATTCATTGAGAGTCATCTTCTCCAACTCAGGCTTGTTGCTCCTGACCACTACATAGGTGTTCCACTCAGCAGGTAGACTATTTAGAAACTTCATATTCAAATCTTCTTGTGGAATCACAATTTTCAGAACAGTAAGCTGGCTAACTATCCTTTGAAGTCTATTAAAGATATGATCAAGTGTTTCATTGCTTGAGGCACTAAAGTTCTCATAACTCTGCTTGAGTAGGGTTCTTTGTGCTTTCTTGGTGGCTTCATTACCACCAAATCTCTCCGCAACTTCTTCAAAAAGGGTCTTAGCAGTCTCATAGTGGCTAAAGTTTAACACTTGGTCATTAGGAATTGCCATGAGTAACAAATTCCTAGCCTTTTGATCATTCTTCTTCTTTATTCTTTCATCATTAGTAACAAGCTCAGTGTTAAGCTTTGTGGTCTTGGAACCATCAGCATGTGTTTCTTCAGAAGTAGTAGGTTTGAAGGAATCACCATTGATAATGATATCCCATAATGCATAGTCTTGCACCATGAAATATTGCTCAATTCTGAGCCGCCATAGATCGTATTCATTTTGTTTTAGCATGGGGAGTTTGGCAAGGATTGAGGTTTGTGGTGTCTCCATGTCCATCTTCTTGGTTGCAAGAGAGTAAATACTTCTGGATCTTCTAATTCAAAGTATCAGAACCTGGCTCTGATACCACTTGATAGGATCTAAACACACGGCTTATGTTGAAGATACTTTGAGTTAATGTTAACTAGCACGCGGAATTTACTAGCTAACACTTAGAAGATTTTTTGTTTGGTAATGAATGTGATTGTATGAATGTAACAGTAAAGGTAAGAACACAATGTTTAACCAAACGATTATCTTCAATATATTACGAGTGATCTACAATATCACTAGGGTTCGACAACCTTGAAGCACTTACAATAATACGTATGATGGATATATTCGTATGTGAAACCCTAACTAGAATCTCCTTTTATAGAACAAGGAGTCCTATACAAGTAAAACTATTATACGTATCAATCTATCTTAATAAGATATACATCATATCTATTCTATATTTATCTTTACGCGTCTTTCATCTTCTGTCTTCATCTTATAATCAGTACTAACTTCTTGTTCTAGCAGTACTAACTTACTTAATACTGTTAGTGTAATCTTGAACGAATGTTTCAGTAGTACTAATTTATGCCTGGCAGTACTAACTGTTAGTTTAATTCCCAACAATGCCAATAGATACTCGGGGTGGCCGAGTCTTCATATGAATATTTATATTCCTAACAATCTCCCCCTAAGGGAGGTCACCCTGGATAATACACTGTGAATTCTAGCATTCTATTACATGACTGTAAGTTCCTAGCTCGTAGTCTTTTGATTCTTCAAGTTAAGCACACTTTTTTCTTTCAGAAGTGGACTTTTGATGACTGTTCTTTTGCCTTGGATGATCTTTGAGACTTCTTTGATGTCATCATCCAACGTGCGTCTTCAAGTCAC
The DNA here is from genome assembly GCA_021014915.2 of Artemisia tridentata subsp. tridentata. Taxonomy (NCBI): domain Eukaryota; kingdom Viridiplantae; phylum Streptophyta; class Magnoliopsida; order Asterales; family Asteraceae; genus Artemisia; species Artemisia tridentata. The sequence continues at coordinate 154,668,639 of CP139503.1, read as the reverse complement.
CTTCTTGCAGTATCATTTCCATGTGATGTTGTGATCATTGGACTGACATGCTCACACTTTTCAGGATCATGATTTTCAGCATCAGAGTTTGCGAAAGCAGTGTTGAAGGCCTTTCATTTATCATGATTTCTTGGATTATGATGATGAAGTGTGAGCATGGGGTGATGAATCGGCATCTTTTCAGCAATCATCTGCAACCGCCAGGGATTCCTGCATACGATAGTTAGCAATAAAACATCCGGTACTTACAGGTTCGGACTTCGAGATTGTTAACAGCATAGTGTTAAAACTTTCTCTAATCCTTACCAAGGGCGTTCCTAAATCGGATACCCCCGAGAGGGCTTACAAGATCTACCGAAGTAAATCAACGATTAGGTGAGTCGCTGAAGTTCACTCCATGACTGTAGACCGTTTGAAACCGCCGTGACCACTAAGCGTAATCCACAAGGAATTACCGAAGTGACCTGCTTTCAGGGCTGTTTGATGTTGACCCTGGCAGGAATTTCCATTTAATCACTGAGAATTACATTTGTAAATTCCCTCATAAATGTTCTGGCAGATTGCTAAGATCTGCGTAGGACTCATAAGTTTACAAACTGGTGTCCTTAATGTTGAGCAACCAGTGTAGAAGTAACATGTGTTCCTATGAGATCTTATGATGCATCTCACGGCTCTAGACTCGATAAGTGCAATTTTGGTAGTTGGAGACTGGAGCGGTGTCTCTTGTTTCAATATCAACATAGCTCGTAATGAGCGGTCGATAGATTATGTAGGGTTCCCCGTGAGAATGAAACAAGTTCTTTTAAGAGAACTTGAGTGGCTAGAAGGTTTAGTGCAGTGCGTCACTGGGTCCATGATGTCTTGTCTTCAATACCGGTGTCACCTTAGTAACAACCAGTAGCATATGAATTGAACCCGGTTTCTGCCCTAAGGTTGAATAATTGGAGGGCTATTTCTTTTCACCCTTACTCATTACATTTCTTTTTAATTCTTCAACCCCTTCTTTCTCTTTTCTCATATTACTCCTTTTTTTCATAATCATACCTAAGGACTTTCTAATACTAACTATTTGGTATTGTCCTTGGGTAGATCCCTCCGGCTCTGGCGGATCATAGGACGGTTTTCCTAACCTTAGCCACCTTATAACATCATGACTATCCTATGTAGCCGTAAACCATTTATTTGAAAAATCTCTCAAAGTTTTTATGATTAAGAAACACATTTTGCTAACACTTTGAGAGTTTTGAACTTTTCAAATGCTCCCTTTAACATGTGCTCAGATGTTTTTAGTATAAATTTGCACATGTTGGGTAGAGCTTGCACTTTTTGAATTGATCCACTTTCAGTGAACATGACCGATTCGAGACACGCTTACATCACTAGTTAGACTAGCTTGAAATTATTACCCGGCCTGGTCAAGTCCACAGAAAGTTTCTCGAAATGGTACACTCTACTCAGATACGTCCTCTTTGAGACACGCTTACATCACTGGTTAGACCAGCTTGAAATTATTACCCGGCCAGGATGCATCCTTTCGATTAATGGCAGTTTTTGTTTCGTCAATTCATTGGTGAAGTCTGAGTCGCATTCACTTGAGATGCCACATCCTTTTTGCTATCACAAACCATTTGCTCCCCCTCAATATGTGCATCGATATACGAAAGAGTTTAGCACATATGGGAGAGCTTACATTTGGTCCAAAACATCACATTTTTATTAGATTGCATATTTAAATCACATTCTCTCCCCCGATCAAAAAATTCAAACCTTTTGAGATTTGTGATCCCAATTGATTTATATAAGTTTAGAAAATATGGGAGAAAATGTGGTCAGGTTTAATATGTGCTTATAATTGGAACGTTACGATGCTCCCCTTCAATCAATGAGGGAGAATATAACAAAACTCATACACTGACACATAACAACCACATTTTGTTCACTGCTTATTATGTACAAAGAGACATGTTTTGATGATATGAAATTTTGAAATCATCACTCTCCCCCTCAATCGATGACCCGTCTTCTATTTAAATAGTTGTAGTCATTGATTGAGTGATAGATTTTTATGAAAAGTTCAATTCTGATTGATATTCAAAAATCATGGTACCACCAAGTTTAGCACAAATACTTTCTTGAAGAATCATAGATGGAAAAGTATCTACGTTGTAAAGAAGACTTCTCTTCTTATACGAGAAATGATGCACTAAAACGTACATCAAATCGAAGAAACATGGATATAAGGTAATCCATTCCTGGGTGAAATTCACCCAGTGAGAGGAACAACCGTCTTTTTTTTGGCGACGTGCTTTCCCCATAATGAAGAACGGGTTACAGTCTGAAATAACTGCAAGCCGATAAGACATGTTTTAACAATTCATTTTAACTTCTGCTCGAGCTTCATTTAAAGTCCCGTTTCATTATTGAATGACATTTCTAGGACCGTAAATGTTATCGATAAACAGAAGACATGCCTAGTGAAACTATTTTTGGTATTGTTGTGTTTTTCTGATTTTTATGGTTTTTATAGGTTTTATATTTTTCAATTTTCTTTTTGGTTTAAAATATATACAAATATATACAAGGATATGTGAAGCAAATCCTTTACTCCTCGTTTTCTTCTTGAAGACCCTTGAGGGTTTCTGGAGTCAAACTCTTCATTCCAAGTCGCGGGAGAATAAATTGAAACCGTTCTCTCGGAAGTGCCTTAGTGAAGATATCAGCCAACTGAAACTCTTTCCTCACGAAGTAAAGTTCAACAACCCCTTTTTCAGCCTGTTCCCTTATGAAGTGATGTCGGATATCGGTGTGCTTTGATCGGGAGTGTTGGACATTGTTGCAGTAAAGAGCAATAGCACTTTTGTTATCACAATATAGAGGAATCTTGTTGTATGCAAAGCCATAGTCCGATAGTTGGGATCTCATCCATAGGATTTGAGCACAGCACGCGGACATGGCAATATATTCAGCCTCTGTGGAAGATATAGACATACTCATTTGCCTCTTCAACGAACATCTTACTAGCTTTTCCCTAAAAAACTGAGCACCTCCCGACGTACTCCGACGAGTATCTTGACACCCCGCATGGTCTGCATCTGCATAGGCTGTGAGATCCATGGCTGTGTCCTTAGGATACCAGAGACCCATGTGAATAGTTCCTTGAAGATATCTGAAGACCCGTTTTACCGCTTCCAGATGCTTCTTGGTAGGCTTGGACTGGTACCGAGCACACATGCATACTGCGAACAGGAGATCTAGCCTACTAGCGGTGAGATACATTAGGGATCCAATCATGCTGCGAAACTTAGTTAGATCAACCGGGATCCCAGAGAGGTCTTCATCCAACTTCGATCTCTCAACCATAGGAGTGTCAACAGGATCACTTGCATCAAATACAAATTTCTTCAATATTTCATTTGCGTACTTGGATTGATTAATGAAGATGCCTCCGGGACTTTGAGAAAATTGTAAACCTAAGAAGAACAAAATTTGTCCCATCATTGACATTTGGAACTTAGAACTCATCTCTTTTGAAAACCGATCACATTCACTAGGATCAGAGGAGGCAAAGATAATGTCATCTACGTAGATCTGAACGTGAAGTAGATGCTTGCCCGTTTTCCTAATGAATAGTGTAGGATCAACAACACCTTTAGAGAATCTGTTTGCCAGAAGAAACTTAGACAATGTGTCATACCATGCCCTAGGTGCCTTTTGTAAGCCATAGAGGGCCTTCTTCAAGCGATAGACATGATTAGGATGATCAGGATCCACAAATCCTTCAGGTTGACTGACATAGACTTCCTCTTTTAAATCACCATTTAAGAATGCTGTCTTGACATCCATTTGATAGACTGTCATATTCTGACTGGCGGCATTAGCTAGAAAGATTCTGATGGATTCAATTCGAGCAACCGGTGTAAATGATTCTTCAAAGTCTATGCCCCCTTCTTGTCGATACCCCTTTGCAACAAGTCGTGCCTTATTTTTCAGAACATCACCATGCTCATCGAGTTTCACTTTGAAGATCCACTTTAGAGCGATAATCATTGCACAATCTGGAGGAGGCACTAATTCCCATACTTCAAGTCGATCAAACTCATGAATTTCTTCTTGCATTGCCGTGAACCAGCAGTCTTTGGACAAAGCATCTTTGAAGTCCTTGGGTTCAACTTTGGATACTACGGAATTAAAGAAACACCACAATGCATCAGTGGCAAGTTGCTTATGCGTGGATACCGGACGAGAAGGATTTCCAATGATGTTGTCGATCAGATGATCATTGGTCCATTTTCTGTGATTATCATGTAGTTGAGGGTAGTGAACTGATGTTGCCGTGTTGAGATCCCCTGAAGAAGATGTCTCTATAGAAGATTCAGGAGCAAAGATATTCTCGAATGAAACATCATCAACAGGAGCAAAAGGATTCACTTCAAAAGAATTATCTACTGCAGAGCCTTGCTGTACCAAAGGAGATTGAAGGTTTGATGATGATGGTGAGTGACTAGCAGATGGTGCATCTTGACTGATGGAGACAGATACAGATGGACCTTCTGAGTTTTGTGGAAGTGGAGCATCAGCAACAGGAGGTACAAGTGGAGCTTCCGTTGTAGTATCAACCGTTGGTGGCTCAAAATATTCATCCAACATCGGGTCAAACAACTTCTTTAATTCATCACTGGTAGGAGGTACATAAGGAACCGCAGGAGTGGGATTCTGTACAAGACCTGAACTGATTGGTCCAGGTGACAAAAGATTAGGAGCGGGTCCAGAACTAGTTTGTCCAGAAGCCGTTTGCTCAGTCAACTCATCGAATGTTACGTGAATAGTTTCTATGATTTGTCGGGTTCGTTTGTTGTAGATTCTGTATCCCTTGCGATCTGGTGCATACCCAACGAAGAAACCTACGTCCGCTTTGCTTTTAGCTTTCCCAGATCTTGACAGTCATTTGTCGGATAGCATAGTGCACCAAACACACGAAGAAAGGAAATATCTGGTTTCTTGCCATGTATCAGCTCATATGGAGTTTTGTTGTGAATAGTATGTATCAGGGATCGGTTTTGGGTGTAACATGCTGTAGCAATTGCTTCTGCCCAAAGAAACATCGGTGCCTTGGAAAATATTAGCATGGTTCGTGCAGCTTCCACAAGAGTACAATTTCTTCTTTCAACAACTCCGTTCTGCTGAGGAGTGCGTGGAACACTTTTCTGGTGAGTTATGCCAATACTTTCATAAAATTGACTGATTTGTTGGTTAACAAACTCAGTTCCATTGTCTGTACGGATGATTCTGATAGTTTTGTTAAGTCTCACTTGCAACTGTTTGATAAGTTTGATGATAACCTCTGGAGTTTCGTCCTTGGTTCTCAAAAACTTTACCCATGTAAACCGAGAGTAGTCATCGACCACCACCAAAACATATTTCTTCCCATTAATACTTTGAACTCTCATTGGTCCGCACAGATCCATGTGAAGGGTGTGAAGAGCTTCCATAATGGTGTTGACAGTTTTGGGTTTGTGGGTTTATTTCTTGCTTTTGCCCAGTTGACAGGCAGAACAAAGATGATCTTTCTCAAACTTTAATCTAGGCATGCCTCGTACAAGATCCTTGCGAGAAAGGTCATTTATGGTGCCGAAGTTTAAGTGATTTAAACGACGGTGCCAAAGCCAAGATTTGGTATTTGAGGCCTTTGAAAGCAATCAAATAGGAGAGGACCTCATCATTTCTTAAATAGAGATGGTGTATAGATTGGTGCCACGACTGCCTTTAAGAAGATCAATACCATCCAACTCTCTTACGAAACATGTGTGTTTTCTGAAAGCAACTTCAAGATCGGAATCACAAAATTGACCAACAGAAAACAAATTGTGCCTTAGTCCTTCCACGTAGTATACCCGGGAAATTACATTGTCGCCAAACACATAATCTCCATAACCCATAATTGCCCCAAAATGGTCATTCCCGAATCTAACTGTCCCGATAAAATTTTTCACGAAATTCTTGAGCCGTGAGCGATCCCCGGTCATATGTTTTGAGCAGCCTTGATGCGCGGTTTTGCGACCTTACAACAGGTTTTACCACTCGAGGGATCTCAAGAGGCTTGCAATCCCCACCAGGCAGTGTACCTGACCGATGTAGTATAGTGTAGTGGCAAGTACCGGGGGATTGAGCGTTCTCTAGGGGAATAGTGTCGTTAGGATTGAAAAACTACTCTAATAGGTCTAAGGGTGAGGGAAGATTCTTTTTGTATTTTTTTTATATTTTTTATAAAAGCAAGTAAAATCTCGAATTTGAAGGAGAGGGCGGAATTAGTTGCTAGTCAACTAACCCAAATAACTACAATTGCAAATAAAATAAAATAACTAAAAATAAAAAGGTTGTGGAACTTATATGGAGAGAAATGTGTTTACTTAGATTTCCTTACTCCCTAACTATCTTCTACCGGTTGATTAGTGTGTATTAATTGCGTGGATGACGGGTGTATTCTTTAATACCAATCGTGGGGTGGCATACGTACTTCCCCAACTCTATAAGCTCCTACTTCACTCCTATGTCGAGCCGGCTAAGAAGCTCCTAACATGGGATCACTAGAATTCGCTCATGCATTAAATACAACCATAAAAACCTTATTACGCATTGGTTCATGTTTCTTAAGACGTTCAAGCAAGTTACCGTATAGGAGGTTAGCCAGTTTTCTTAAGCCTAACATCGATAAACAATCATCCAATACAATTAATAACACACCAACAACCAATAATCAATAGTTAGGTTTCATTAGATCTAAGCAAACACAAGATAAATCTAGCCTAGCATGTTAAATAAAAGACAAGAACAAGATATAATCAAACAACACATAGACATATTGAATGATTAATTGATTACTTATCTTCAATTGAACATGGGAGATCCAAGGGTATAAAACCCTTAAAAGTAGCAGAAAAATCGTCTTAGGGTTTCTCCTCACAAAGTTGCACACTAATGACTAAAAATTATGAGAATATATATAGAAAATCAGATCTGACGGCGTCACGTTATAGAGCTGACGCCGTCCCCTTTTAATCATCCAAAATCCTCTCTGGCGCGTCAGGGGTTGACGGCGTCACACTGGGGCTTGACGCCGTCACAGGTACTTTTCCAGCCGATTTTGAGACTTTGTCGTTTTCTTCACTTTTATGCTCCAAAAACGTCCAAAATGCTTCCTTTTCCAGATTTCTTCTCCAAAGTACCTAAAATGACAAAAGGAACGATTTAGGGCAATATTTGATCAAATAAATACGATTTAGGGCTTAAATGACCCCCTAAAAGCGGTACACTTTTCGCTTCATCAAATACCCTTACACTTGAGATTTGCTTGTCCTCAAGCAAATGCGCTTTTATTCTAATCAAAATACAAGTTAGGGGTCATTTAACGCTAATATAAAAGTAATTACAACAAAGAGTCGTTCCACTTTAATCATAATAAGCACGGAGATTACAGACTAGCACCTCACAAGTAGTGTTTAGATACTCACATCTCTCAGGTGTCATAAAAGTATATCTCATAAATGAAAATGAATAATATCTCTCACTACCTTTCATAGCAAATAGATTACCATAGACTTGGGAAAGGATCAAAAACCTCCTCCACTAGGCGTAAGCACCTAAGATAAACTATCAAAGAGGGCTTTTAAACGGGTTATAACGTTAGGTGTAGGGATATGATAAACACGGTTTTGTTGGATAAAGGATATTTTACTGGTGGCGAGTTAAAGATCTTGATCAATTACATGTACAATATGGCGTTGCTAAGCCAAGACTAGACTCGACTTAAGCTAATGAAAAAAATAACAAAAAGATAAAATAAACATAAAATGAAACGGGATGATAGTCCGTATGTTTTTTCTACTTTTTTTTTTTTTTTTTTTTTTTATTATTATTTTTTTTTTTTTGCATACACTCTTGCCCTACCATCCAAAATAATACATCGTAGGGGGGTTGTATCCCCCTTACACTTGAACTTTTACATAACTTTACAATTAACTATTCTAATGACTCGAATTAAGATAATCGAAACACTTGGAGTACTTTTAAAATATTTAGCACATATGGGGGTAATAATGTTGTTCTTCCCCATTACTCCATTACACTAGTACTTTACCCATGAGTCCCAATCGTCCCAAAACAATATGTACAAGGATATGACTCGACTTAGCAACCATGTAATCAATTAGATAATTAACTTGGGGTTTAAACAAATGTTGTCACAATAATGCACTAAAATTGAGTGCATACAAGGTAGGCTAAGGCGATTTGGGTGTATATTTAAGTGGGGTGTAAACAAATTCTTACTTTAAGTAAAATGCTTAAAGTTAGAAACGAAAAGACAGGCTCTGAGGGGTGTACTAGGGGTATCGTGTACTAAAAATGAGTACAACGCAAAGGGTGTGGGAGAATTACTTGACCAATGTAGCCAACATAATTATAACAAAAACACAGGTGTAAAACAATGGGTTAATCCTAATGCCTCTTATCATGTAGTAAATCTAACTACACGAATGTAGTCTCACTTGTGGCCTCGGAATGGTCCTAACGCAAGTTCTAGAATTTAAGTGCTACCGGTACACACATCATAGCATAAATGCTTTTCCTACCAATTCTAGGGGCGAACCTCACATATTTGGGGGTGGAAATTTTTTTAGTGGTACGGTTTTGTGCTAGTCATATAACTCCTATCCGTGAGACGCTCATTAAGACCAAAGTTTCACTCCTATATGTTGTAAAAAATTTTAAATTTGGCACTAAAATTGCCTTAACAGGTATTTCTCTTAGTTTTATTACACATCTACCATTAAACAAACAAAAAATCAAGCGTAATAGCATTCTCTAAGGTATCGTACTTTACCCCCCCTTACACTTAAGATGAACATTGTCCCCAATGTTCAAATAACAAGATGTAAAAGTAAATAAGGTAAAAGAATGAAATCAAATACTCCCCTGATTCGCTCGGTGGATAAAGAGGTAGCATGGTTAGATCTTCTTCCAAGGTAATGTTGACGCTTCAAGATTAAAGCAGCGCGAAAAGCTAGATTCCACATACATCTCCTTGTCCAAAATAACCTGTTAAACCTGAGAAAACAAACACGAAAACCTGCATAACATCGGCGGGATAAATCTGTATAAGGATATAATGCTTGTGGAATGATTATTTTGCAGATTCCTGGAGTTTATAAGTTAGAGATTTAATAAAGCATTTTATGATTCCGGAAGAAAAACAAAACTTTAAAAAAAAATTCCAGAAAACTGTTCCTGACGCCGTCAGACTGGGGTCTGACGCCGTCAGAAGTGATCTGACAGATTTTTCATGTTAAGTTTCCAGAAAATTTCTGGAAAAACTCAATCCTTATTTCCTGGAAATCCTGCAAAATATCATTATGACTCGATACAAGCATTTGACTCAAACAATTACTAATATGTATGTTAATTTAATATTGTTATGATTCATGTTCATTTGTTCTAATAAACCGATTTGGAATTCCCTTACACTTATCTTTTGCAAAATACCTTTATATGTAATTAAGACGAAGTTAAAAATAAAATAAAGCATTTTCACAATTTAGTTTCGAACATGAATCAATAATAATAAAAATGAAACATACATACGGAAGCAAATAAAATCAAACAAACAAATAAATAAACACACAAAGCAAATAAAGCTTGGGTTGCCTCCCATGAAGCGCTTGTTTTTGTTCGAGTCACGAGCCTGACTTTACCCTTATTTAACGGATAAAGGAGAGGTTTTTCCTACACTTAGGATCAAGTGCGGGTGATAGTAGCGATACACACCATCTCGGTGGAAGTATGCCGCGTGAGGAAAGAGTGGTGGATGAATTATATACTCAAAGGGGCGTGCTCCTTTCATCATAACCGTACCTAGTTCACTTTGGTCAATGGGTGAATTAAAGTTTTCTCCTAAAAAGGGATCATCTTCTATCAACTTCGAGAAATTCCTAGTTGGGAATCCATCTTGACCTAATAAACCCGGTTTAAACCCATAATGTTTCTTGTGATCAATCATGAATGGGTGATGTAAGTATGTAAGGTCATGGTTCACTCCTATATTAGCTTCCACTCCACATGGCCTAGAGTCTACTACCTTAATCTTAACATTACCCGGACTACATGGTTTGATGGGTGGATCGGGACCTTTTCCAATTCCTAAATTTACATCTAAGGATGGAAGATTAGGTAACGGATTTGGTTGAGGCTCCGGTTCATCAAAAATAGGAAATCCCCTAGAACTAAGAGTAAGGTAGTGATCACTATAAGCATTCAAACTTATATCCTCTAGTTGTGTTTGGTTCAAAGGTTCTACCTCCATCGGGATTCCTAAAGTCTCTTTTACTTCTTCCGGGTAAGTCACGGGCGGTGTGTGTGCCTCAAATGATGGTAGGACTTGTGAGGTACTTAGTGGGCTTATGTTACTTACCTCATCATTCCTTGTGTCAAGATCACCTATATCCTCATCATGTGTTTTAGTAGAATCTAACCCTAACATTTTCCCTAGTATTTCAAGTGCTTCTCTAGGCATCTCAACTTCTATATCCGAATCATAAGGATCATCCTCAATATTCTGACTGCTATATTCAAATTGCCCAAAAGATTCATCATGTGTTTCTTGAGATTCATCGTCATCGATCATAAAACCTAGGTCTTTTTTATCAATGTGATCATGTTCGGCTAAATCCTCCATCACATCAAGGTCACCTATGTGTTCATCCTGTATTATGGTAGTGCCTAACCATGACATGCAGCTAAGTGGCTCAACTCTACCCTCATCCCCAAACAAACTTGTTTCATGATCCTTGAATTTTGTGGTCAATTGACTTGTATTAATGTTTGTTGGGTTGTCTACTATATAATAATATTGGGCACAATTCTCAATAGCTTCCCATGCTTCCTCAGCACTTAATTCCCTAAGATCCCTGTCGGCAAAATAGTAAATGTCCCTTTGGGCATGTCGGTCGACACGATCGTAAAAGATTTGAGTTAGGGACCATGAATCGAAGTTATGATGAAGGACTTTTTGGACTAAATATTTAAAACGAGTCCATGCATCATAGAGAGGTTCATCTTTATGTTGTTTAAACATTAAGATGTCATATGGAGTGGGTGAATTACGTGGTTGGTAGTATGGTGGATTCGCGTTCTCCATAATGGTGAACGGAATAGTCAATGTAAATTACGAACAAACACACAAAGAAAAAGATAGACTAAAGAAAACCTAGAAAAATAAAATAAAAATCTCACTAGAAAGGAATCTAGTGAGTAGACCTAATAAAATAAAAATTCAACCTAAACAATTACCATTACCCGGCAGCGGCGCCAAAAACTTGATGCGTGGTTTTGCGACCTTACAACAGGTTTTACCTCTCGAGGGATCTCAAGAGGCTTGCAATCCCCACCAGGCAGTGTACCTGACCGATGTAGTATAGTGTAGTGGCAAGTACCAGGGGATTGATCGTTCTCTAGGGGAATAGTGTCGTTAGGATTGAAAAACTACTCTAATAGGTCTAAGGGTGAGGGAAGATTCTTTTTGTATTTTTTTTATATTTTTTATAAAAGCAAGTAAAATCTCGGGTTTGAAGGAGAGGGCGGAATTAGTTGCTAGTCAACTAACCCAAATAACTACAATTGCAAATAAAATAAAATAACTAAAAATAAAAAGGTTGTGGAACTTATATGGAGAGAAATGTGTTTACTTAGATTTCCTTACTCCCTAACTATCTTCTACCGGTTGATTAGTGTGTATTAATTGCGTGGATGACGGGTGTATTCCTTAATACCAATCGTGGGGTGGCGTACGTACTTCCCCAACTCTATAAGCTCCTACTTCACTCCTATGTCGAGCCGGCTAAGAAGCTCCTAACATGGGATCACTAGAATTCGCTCATGCATTAAATACAACCATAAAAACCTTAGTACGCATTGGTTCATGTTTCTTAAGACGTTCAAGCAAGTTACCGTATAGGAGGTTAGCCAGTTTTCTTAAGCCTAACATCGATAAACAATCATCCAATACAATTAATAACACACCAACAACCAATAATCAATAGTTAGGTTTCATTAGATCTAAGCAAACACAAGATAAATCTAGCCTAGCATGTTAAATAAAAGACAAGAACAAGATATAATCAAACAACACATAGACATATTGAATGATTAATTGATTACTTATCTTCAATTGAACATGGGAGATCCAAGGGTATAAAACCCTTAAAAGTAGCAGAAAAATTGTCTTAGGGTTTCTCCTCACAAAGTTGCACACTAATGACTAAAAATTATGAGAATATATATAGAAAATCAGATCTGACGGCATCACGTTATAGAGCTGACGCCGTCACCTCGCCGCGGTTAGGGTTTCTTGATGGCCTTCTTGACGCCGTCAAGGGTTGACGGCGTCACAATGGTGCTTGACGCCGTCACAGGTACTTTTCCAGCCGATTTTGAGACTTTGTCGTTTTCTTCACTTTTATGCTCCAAAAACGTCCAAAATGCTTCCTTTTCCAGATTTCTTCTCCAAAGTACCTAAAATGACAAAAGGAACGATTTAGGGCAATATTTGATCAAATAAATACGATTTAGGGCTTAAATGACCCCCTAAAAGCGGTACACTTTTCGCTTCATCAAGCCTGAGTCCAAATACCAAAGCACGATTTATGTGACCTGCATTTGAAAACAGACAATGATGGATAACTGAAAAAGGTGGATCCCCACGTGCAATTGGGGTCCGTTTGGTTAGCACACACAAATTCTGGAACCACAGGAATTATAGATGCTATGGTATTCACAGTGGAAACTTCACTAGTAGATGCAATTGAACTAGTTGCAGGGCATTGTGTCACTAAAGGGAAAATTTGACCAGTTGGCCTCCATTCCTTAACATTCACTGCCTTTGATTAGTCATTCTAGTTAAGGGGCACTGATCTCCTAAAGTGAATTTTCTTCCAGTGGGCTTCCATTGATAACCAACATTGGCAAACATCTTTCCTGTTGCTTTTCAAATTTGCTTACTCATATTAGTTTTCCTAATATTCTTAACTAGGGATCGTTTGGAAGACATCAAAAATGACACAACACAATCATCATGATTACCAAAAATTAAACATTCATTACATGTTTTGCAAACAGCATTAGAATTCGAATTAATTACAGTACGCTTAAAGCTAATACTAGAATCAACATGATTCATTCTATTCAAAGCAAACTTATTGTTCCTAGGGTGGACTTCTACTTTCTTCTCCTGAACACTCTTAGCCGGTACAATCCTATCTTTCCTTGCATTGCGACTAGGCTTTGACCCGCTAGCTTTGGTGTCACAGTTTATTCCTGTAGAAACAACGATGGGAACATTAGTGTGTTTCACTGTCATTTGTTTTTCCGGTTTTGATGTGCAGGGTTCAGATGTTTTCTGTGGTACATTAAAGGTTACATGCTTGTTCTTAGTAGTAGAGGATGATGCAGCAAATCTATCTCTTTTGTTATCAATCTTAGGACTTGTGCCAATGACGTATTCTAAAAGTTCCTGAGACCGTCTAGTGAGGAAGCATGCATCTACAACTGCACTATCAAGTGGTTTATCTATTCTATCCTCTTCTACGATCTCACGAAGGGTATCAAGGCTATCCTTAAGGTGATTGAGATATATTTGATGGGCAGAACTATTGTTCCTAAGGGGAGGTGGAATAGGCACAACATCAACAACATACTTACTACAAGCAGAAACCTTTGGAACAACATTATCACAAGTGATAATTGGCATTTTCCATTTCACCTGAGTCTTTAGATTCTTGATCTCAATTAGCAAAGAAGTTATCTTTTCATTGTGATTGTTTCGTGTGACTTTAATTGAGTAATATTACTCTTTGTAATGCTGTTTGATTTTTGAATTTTCAGCTCCAAAACACTCATTTTCATAGTGTAACTTATTGATGGTGTCTTGATATTGAAAATTCTGAGAATCTAAAGACGATGGTTTATGGGTGCCAATTACTTCACTCTTATTTGACTTTAATTGGGCAATTTGGGCCCTCAATTGTCGAATCGTGTTAGTGTGAGCTTGAATTTTTTCATCACGTTTGCTTAATTCAAAATATGTATCAAATTCAGGGGCATCCAAAGATGTCTTGGCATTTGAGATTTTACATCTTTCTTCTAAATGTTGATATTTTAATTGTAAATTAAGATGATCAACCTCTAGTTTTGAAAAACGCTTGACCATGTTATCATGGTCATCATTTTGAATTTTCTCATGCAGTTTCAAATTCTCCCCCTCAAGCTCAACAACACGATTCTGGGTAACATTCAATGCAATAGAATACTCATGAAATTGACAGGCAGTTAATGCAGAATCAAATTCTCATTGGTGATGAGAATATTCTTTCTCTCAATCTCACGACTCTTAAGTTCTATCGCATTTTGGGCCACCTCATTTTCCATATCTTTAAACACTTCTTTCATCTCGTTTACTTCAGTTTTAAGGGTTTTTTGCATCCCTTCAAAATGTTCTTTAAGTAGTTTAAAAAATGGAATAACCTCAGTTAAGTAGCACTTTTTTGTTTGTTCAAAACCCCTTTCCCCCTCAAATCATCACCTTTCTGTTGGTGTAATTCTCTTCTTACATGTTTTATCAAAATCAGCAAATAGTTGACAAAGTACATATATGCTAATTAGAGTTTTACATTCTATGAGAAGAGTTAAAGGAACTAAATGCCTAGGTGTATTGGGAGGATACACCGTTGCAACCAGAATTTTCCTAAAGGGTGAAGTTTTGTCTTTAAGTTCATCGGCCTTTCTCTTTTCTACATCCAAAGACCAAAATATTTGTTCAGGCGTCAACTTAGTTTGAGGTGCAAAAATAGTTAATCTATTTTCCTCATAGTAATCATGAGGTTTGACTATGATTCGATTGGCTATACATTTGGGATCCTTCATTTCTTCAGTCATTCTTTCTCTATTTCTTACTTCTATCTCATTACTCTCTTCTAATGATGACACCTCAGGAGGGGCATGACCAGGCTTAAGCAGTTCATTTCCATCATATAATGCAGGTTGGGCTATTTTAGCACTCCTAAGGAAAGTTACTTTAGGTTCACCTATATTACTTTCACTATGTTTATCACACAACTTTTTGTGCTTTTGAGTCATTTGAGCAGTTTGTCTGGTTTGGTCTTGTGTGTACAACTTGTTTTCAAGCTTATTCTTTAACGTTTTAAGTCTGGAGAAATCATTTAAGAGTTTTGTTTCTTTTTCTTTGAAATCTTGTTTTAGTGTATTTACACTCTCTTGGACCTCCTGTTTTTGTTTAACAGTCTGATACAGTTGTTTTCGCAAAGAATTCAACTCCTTTTTCAACGTTTCTTCCCTTAAGTTACGTTCAGTTATGAATGTATGCATTTGACTATCCATTTTTTGCTCACGTTCAGTTAGCTCAAATTTTGCACGTTGTTCATATATGTCCACCTGATCTTTATCAAGGTGTCATCAGGGATAAACACAGTGTTTTCATGCAACTCACAAGCATTATCTACAACAGAAGATGCACAACTTGGTACATCAGACACATTGTTGTGATTCACATATTGTTCATATGGAATAATGTTACTATTTCCCATATCAACAGTATCTGATTAAAAAACATCTGTCTGTTGTACTTTGTTGGGAGTCTTCTGTTCATCTACCACATCATATGTGTCATAAAGCTTTAGTACCTCATATATGAAAGATGCATTGGAATGCCCAGCTTGTTGAGGTGATGAGACAACAGAAGACAGATTAGCCATGAAGATGGTTTGAACAGTGGGTTCATCATCAACATCTGAGTCAAAAGCATCACAGTCATCTGCTTGAAAGATGTTGGGATCATTAAGTGCCAAGTCTTGAACAGGTTGATCATCCACATCAGCATCAAACGTATTCCCCCCATCACCAGCAAGAAACAACAGCTCTTCTTCATCCAAGATTGCTCCATTCTCTTGAGCTTGCATTAACAGCATCTTATCTTTGAAGTAGTCAGAGTTCTATGGACGCTTTGGTTGATTGCAGTTTCTTGCTATATGTCCAAGTCCACCACAGTTGTAACACTTGGGTTGCTTTCCCTACCCCTAATTAGCATTCCCTACTCTGATCTATACATTTCCCCGACCCATGTTCTTTTGATTCACATTTTGCCTTCCCTGAACATTCTGAACCACAACCCTTCCATCCTCCACAGTTGCTTGATTGTGTGGGTTTGATGAAGTTCTAAGTTGGTTGTTGGTTTGAGGGAGTGTTGCTTTGAACTGTTGTACAAGTAAGGAAACTTGGTTGGTGAGATTATCAATCATCTTGTCAGTTTGAGAATATCCTGAATCGAATTGGGGATTCACAGCAGATAATGGGTGCAACGATGATTGGACAAATGGTGT
Organism: Artemisia tridentata subsp. tridentata; assembly: GCA_021014915.2. Lineage (NCBI taxonomy): Eukaryota > Viridiplantae > Streptophyta > Magnoliopsida > Asterales > Asteraceae > Artemisia > Artemisia tridentata. Next base: position 154,652,200 of record CP139503.1, on the reverse strand, counting down.
CTGATTTTGTGATGAATAGGGATGGTGATAAGCTTGATCCGATAAAGGTTGATTGAGAGGCTGAACATTTGCAACAAATGCAAGTGGATCATTTGGTGTTGTTGGATTGAGTTTTTCCCTCAATAGACGAGCATAAGTGATGAACTCAAATAAGTACATTTTATTACCATCATTTATCCTATTTATTTGACTTGTTTTATTATATTATGTATGAGGATTGATACTTAATCGTTTACTTTTGTAATTCTCAGTTAAAAACAAGCATTTGGTGAAACTTGGCGATTTTGGACTAATTATGGAGCAAAACAAGCAAGAAGTTAAGAGTCTACTGAAATGTACAAGATCAAGACTATTCTGCTCCAGATGCGCCGCATTATACTTCTTACATACGGCGCATCGCTATCAAGATTTCACAAGATATTATCCAAGACGGCAAGAGGACATGCGCCGCATCCAAGAATGAAGATACGCCGCATCTTCTGGCGGTGTACGAATATTCCTGAATATATTAATCTTGGACCCCACGCGAAGTTAAGTCAATGCGCCGCATCTACTTACTAGATGCGCCGCATCTTACCCTCAGACAGAAACTATAAATACCCCAAAGACCAGACGAATTAAGAGTTCCGAAGTTCGACAGAAGACCGAAGTACAGAAACCCTAGGACGAATTCAGTCAAGGCAGCAGCACAAGACACACCTTGAACGAAGATACAAGAGCTGTAAGAAGGTCCTGCATGTATTTAATTCATTAAGTAGTTTTGTTTTATTGTGTTAGTAAACTTTAATTCATCAGGATTGGTGGCTTGTGTAATGTGACAACGGAAAGATTGCACTCCCTTAAAACTGCTTTCCCATTAATTAAAGTTTATATGTTGATGTCTTTGGTGACTTTTATTAGTGCATTGATAACCTCTGTGTCTAGCTGAGCGTTGATCGGGTCGCCATGCCTCTGCCCTCGCCTATTTATTAGATCGCCTATGCATTCTATCGTCTGTAGAAAAGTAGGAAGAAAGATAAATAGGATAGTCATAAGTAATTATTAAGGGTTTACTCGCCGATAAGATTAGAACCAACGAGAAAGGACTTAATCTCGGTGCGTTGCATCGAACTATACACTTCGTATAAAACTAGCAATAAAACAAGTGACAAACTACTTATCTATCAGGACAGGTCTTCTTATTGTCTCAAGTATTTATCTGTGTACGTGTGTGCTACTTGCTGATTCGTGCCTATTAGTTTAGTTTATTATTTAATTGCAACCAATTGTGCCAGTCTCTCAGGCTGAACCCCCTTGCGTTAGATTAGGTTGTATAGCTAACTTAGAATATTAAAATACTGATTAGAATAACTAGATAATACGTTCCACTCTTAGTTTCGACACTCTACTTACCATTATATTCATACTGACCGGGTACACTGCTCGTTAAGTGTGTGTGTTATTGATTAGTCGGCTAAATATAAATTTAAAACTTGAGTAGGCATTAATACTGCTAAACCGCAACGACACATCACACGCATCAAGTTTTTGGCGCTGCTGCCGGGGAACGAATTGTTATTATCTGTTAATTTGATTAGTATTTTAATTAGGTTTTTAATTTTTAATCTAACCGCTAACTGTGTTGTATATTAGGTTAATTTGCATTCATTGTATTATTTTGCATATTTTCTGTTTTGTGTGTTATTTGTTTGCTTTTATTTGTGTTTATTTTCGTTTCTTTTTATTTGTTTTTATTTTTCGTATTTTCTGTATTCTGCTGTCGTTGTACTGAGCTTCTTTAAACGATACGGCGCATCTATTTTCATAGATACGTCGTATTGTGTTTAATTTTTATAAAATACAACGCGTTTAATTAATTCGATACGACGCATCTTTTCCCCAAGATACGGCGTATCTGTTTTTGATAAATTTTTTTTTCTCTAAACGTTAACGTGATACGACGCATCTGCTTTAGCAGATACGGCGCATCTATTATTTTAATTAAAAACAGTTTTCGAATTATTAAACAGATACAACGCATCGATCTTTGTCGATACGGCGTATCTTCTGAATCAAAAATCTTATATTTTGAAACGTAACGAAAATACGGCGCATTAACTTTTGTTAATACGACGCATTTAATTTTAAATAAATATCGATTTTTGATAATTAAAACTGATACGGCGCATTCTAATTTCTAAGCGGCGTATCTCTTTTCTGAATAAAGTCTGATTAAATTTTAACGATTGTAAGATACGGCGTATCCAACTTTTTGGATACGGCGCATCGTCTGCAGATATCAGCAACTTTTATTTTTCTTATCTCCGAACGGAAAATACTCTGACCCTTATACCTGGAAACTTTTACTTTGAAATCTACCTCTCTTTAATTTTCAGTCAAGTAATTGGGCTTTGACGAATTGTAATATGGATATGGAAGCTGCAATGAAGAACCGTTTCATGGAACTTAATGAACTCTATGAACTAAGAGATGAGGCCTACAAAAATACTAAGATCTACAAAGAAAGAACTAAAAGATGGCATGACTCGAGGTTACGTGGGGATAAAACGTTTACTATTGGAGAGAAAGTGCTACTATTTAATTCCAGATTAAAGATGTATCCTGGTAAACTTAAATCAAGATGGACGGGTCCGTTCGTTGTCAAGAAAGTGTATCCATATGGAACTATTGAAATATGCGATAAAAATGGTTATATATTCAAAGTAAACGGGCAACGTGTGAAGAAATACTTTGATAATAAAGTTGAGGATACTGAGAACGAAGTGGTAGAGTTTGAACCTGAATTATTGGAATGATGAGCTGAACGTGAGTCTAACTTGAAGACTCTGGAATAAAGACAAGTGCTGGCCGGGAGACAACCCGGAAATTTTTTATTATTCTGTTCTGAGTCGAGTCAGTCAGGCCCGCAGAGGATACGGCGCATCTCAATTCTGAGATGCGACGCATCTCCTGCACTGGTCATATCTTACTTTATTTTTCTGCATTTTTACTTTCGACTTTAAAACTTTTTATCAGTTTATTTCAATGCGGCGCATCCCTGGTTAAGGATGCGGCGCATCTTCTATACTGATTCGTATTTATTCCAGGCTCGATACGGCGTATCTTCTTCCATAAGATACGGCGCATCGACTGACCTGATGATTTTCATTTTTATTTTTAAGTTTTTATTTTTCCTAACTACTAATGTATTATGCAAGTTTGAACCTTTCTTAACTTAGGTGTGTTTAAAGCCTTGGTGGTATTATAGATTCCTGCATTTCCTGTGGATACATCAAATATGAAGCTTAAACGTTCTCATCCACAAGAAAGATGATTTTTGCTCTTATACAAATGGAGGATCATACCGAGCAAATCTCAGGGGAGTTTTTCTGTTCTAATTCTTTTATTTTCCAGTTTTTTAACCTTTTATACAAACAACGAGGACGTTGTTTAACTTAAGTGGGGGGATTGGAGAATTAGAACACTTAACACTTACTTGTCCTAAACTTTTCAAAATATGCTTAAAATGTGCTTAATATATCAAAATTTAAAATTTTTAGCATGTTTTTGTTTAAGATCTAAGTTGCATAACTGCACACATGACGTTATTTTCAAAAATTGTGATTTTTCAAAATTCACAAATCTGTGAGTGTGCCGGTGACTTGTAAACTTTAGAACTTGGCTTGTATACTATTCGAGACCACCATAATAAGTATTGTTTTTATAATTGGAATGACTTGTCTAAATTGGTAAATTTCTAGGATTACACCCAAAAGCCTATTATATGTTATGTGTTATTAGCTAACTACACTGGTTAGTTAACCCCCGTATAAACCCTTTGTTACTCTCACTTTTAGAGTAAGATACCCCTAGAAAAACCCTCAGAGCCATTCATTTCGTTTCTTACACCTTTGTTATAATGTTTCGTTACACCCTTACACCTTAGCCTACCCTGTAGATTAGAATCCGTGGTTGGTTAATTACTTTAGGCAAAGTGTGTTTCCTTACATTACCTGTGTTCGCGTGCGTAATTCATTATCTATGGTAGGTCGGGAAATTGCACAATGCAATTGGAGTGAAAGTAAATATTGTATATCTTTGAGTTTATTTTTCGTGTGTTTACTACTTTCACTATTACCGTTATTTCTGAAGTCATGAAAAGTATGGAAAAATTATCCAGAATTATCATTATAGTGATGTGGTGAAATTCTACACATCTATGTTTATGTTATAAAAAAAAAAAAAAAAAAAAAAAAAAAAAAAAAAAAAAAAATCGAAAATATAGAAAAGAAAAAGAAAAAAGAAAAGTTGGATGTTTGTTTTAACCAACTTATGTAAAGTTTTGTATTAAGTGGTCGATATCACCACTAATTGTTGTATATTATATCTATGGATTGAATGGGAGTTGGCAGTTATGGGAACACCAACTAAGGTTTATTCTTTGATTAAGATCTTGTTGAGTATAATTCGTGTCTACCTAAAGCGTGTGTTTCAAGTGTTAAAGCGTGAGTTTTCTATGATATGAGTCTTATTCATGGGATGGTTGGGATAGTGATTAACCACACTTAGGATTTTAATTTATCTGTTTTGTTTATTTTTTATTTTACACCAATTTATATCCCAAATATTATCCATACCCTATATTATTCTTTATCTAAACCTTTGATTTATTGAGATTAGGGATTTGAGCAATCCTAAGTATTGTAGTCGTGGATTCGGCTATGTATTTATGATTTTGTCGCCCTTTTTGATATAATATTATTGGTGAAGATTACTTGGTCCTATCTTTAGCCTGTTCGAGTTAAGGATTTGAGCAATTGCAAATATCGTGTTCGTGGATTCGATCATGTATTTGTGATTTTGTCGCCTTTTCTGGAATTTGAGATCGATAGAGATTAAGGAGAATGATTAACCCTTAAACCTCAAAACCCTTTTTACCGCTTTAGACTTGTTATTCCTTGGCTTTAGTGGGGGAGATGTGTATACTTGCCAAGCTTATGATAGAATATTCGTCACGACTGGACAGTTAAACGATTAGATTTGCTTTTATTAGAATATTTTATTTTACTTCTAATTCGTTAAGTGTTTGGTTGTGTGATTATGACAAAAACGAATACATGCTTAAATATAAAAATAAATCCTAATATCTTTTAGGATACATTTTCATAAGATTAATTCTAAGGTTTACTTGGGGACAAGTAAAGTTCAAGTGGGGGGATATTTGATGAACTCAAATAAGTACATTTTATTACCATCATTTATCCTATTTATTTGACTTGTTTTATTATATTATGTAGGAGGATTGATACTTAATCGTTTACTTTTGTAATTCTCAGTTAAAAACAAGCATTTGGTGAAACTTGGCGATTTTGGACTAATTATGGAGCAAAACAAGCAAGAAGTTAAGAGTCTACTGAAATGTACAAGATCAAGACTATTCTGCTCCAGATGCGCCGCATTATACTTCTTACATACGGCGCATCGCTATCAAGATTTCACAAGATATTATCCAAGACGGCAAGAGGACATGCGCCGCATCCAAGAATGAAGATACGCCGCATCTTCTGGCGGTGTACGAATATTCCTGAATATATTAATCTTGGACCCCACGCGAAGTTAAGTCAATGCGCCGCATCTACTTACTAGATGCGCCGCATCTTACCCTTAGACAGAAACTATAAATACCCCAAAGACCAGACGAATTAAGAGTTCCGAAGTTCGACAGAAGACCGAAGTACAGAAACCCTAGGACGAATTCAGTCAAGGCAGCAACACAAGACACACCTTGAACGAAGATACAAGAGCTGTAAGAAGGTCCTGCATGTATTTAATTCATTAAGTAGTTTTGTTTTATTGTGTTAGTAAACTTTAATTCATCAGGATTGGTGGCTTGTGTAATGTGACAACGGAAAGATTGCACTCCCTTAAAACTGCTTTCCCATTAATTAAAGTTTATATGTTGATATCTTTGGTGACTTTTATTAGTGCATTGATAACCTCTGTGTCTAGCTGAGCGTTGATCGGGTCGCCATGCCTCTGCCCTCGCCTATTTATTAGATCGCCTATGCATTCTATCGTCTGTAGAAAAGTAGGAATAAAGATAAATAGGATAGTCATAAGTAATTATTAAGGGTTTACTCGCCGATAAGATTAGAACCAACGAGAAAGGACTTAATCTCGGTGCGTTGCATCGAACCATACACTTCATATAAGACTAGCAATAAAACAAGTGACAAACTACTTATCTATCAGGATAGGTTTTCTTATTGTCTCAAGTATTTATCTGTGTACGTGTGTGCTACTTGCTGATTCGTGCCTATTAGTTTAGTTTATTATTTAATTGCAACCAATTGTGCCAGTCTCTCAGGCTGAACCCCCTTGCGTTAGATTATGTTGTATAGCTAACTTAGAATATTAAAATACTGATTAGAATAACTAGATAATACGTTCCACTCTTAGTGATCGACACTCTACTTACTATTATATTCATACTGACTGGGTACACTGCTCGTTAAGTGTGTGTGTTATTGATAAGTCGGCTAAATATAAATTTAAAACTTGTGTAGGCATTAATACTGCTAAACCGCAACGACACATCGCACCGCATCAATAAGCAGCATGCTTTTCATGTTGTTGTAAGTAGGCATACAGCTGTTCATAATTTGTATCTCTCAATCCTTTGTTGAGCTTCACTGCAGTTACAAATCTGTCCCATTTGGGTTTCATGTTGTTCACAAACTTAGAGTTGAGTTGGATGTTTGGCATTGTCATCCTGATGATCCTAATGTCATTCATAAGCTTGTGAAATCTCACATAATAGTCAGTAATGTTCTCACCAAGATTCATCTTGAAATGCTTAAAATCATCATATAATTGAGACTCACGATCTTCTTTGGTCAGTTCAGATCCTGCAAGAAGCATTTTGACATTGTCCCAAACCGCTTTAGCTTCAGTGTTGAAGTTGATAAGCTTGTAAACGTCTTTGGGAAGTCCTTGAATCACAATGTTGGATGCTCTAATGTCTGCATCATAACGCATTAGGATCATTGTAAGTACGTGGCCTGTCGATTCGAAAAGTGACAGTTCCATCCTCCCCGGTAGTGACAGCATCTCTAGTGGTGCCCATCTGAAACGGTCCTTCATCAATGGATTTAAAAATATTAAATCCATTCTCTTTTCCCAAGCAGTAGAGTCGAATTCGTTGTGCCCATGACTCATAATCCGTCCTATCAGGCATAGGAGGGCGGGTATCGGACCCGGCAGCTTGAATGTCATCAGAAGCAGTGCTTGCCATGATGTAGACGGGATTTTACAACTCTTGTGATTTAAACCGAGAAATCTAATCTTTCGCGGGATTTTCTAAAATCAACAAAAGAAACCGTAAAAGAATAACCAAGAGTAAATTGCAATCCTGATCTTCAAAATTCAAGTCGTAACTGATCAAATCGCAACAAGTCAAATCACAATTAGTCAAATCGCAACAAGTCAAATCGCAATTAACCAAATCGCAATAAGTCAAATCGCAAGTGTCAACTCGCAACGTCAAATCGCAACAGGTCAAATCGCAATCAGTCAAATCGCACTTTGTCAAATCGTAACTTGTCAACTCACAATTAATCAAATCGCAACTAGTTAAATCGCAGTGACTCAAATCTCAACAACTCAAATCACAGACTGGCTCAAATCGCAGATTTACTCAACTGGCAGACTCATTCAAATCGCAACCCAGAAAATACCCAAATCGCAGAAATCAAATCACAACAACTCAAATCGCAGGTTAGCTCAAATCGCAGCAAGAAGTACCCAACTCGCAACTATCAAATCGCAAGTCACAAAAAGACAACACAGTCAAATCGTAACTCCCAATAAGACAAAATAGTCGCTTTCTTGCGATTTGTCTTCTTTCTCTTTTTGGGTAAAACGCCAAATTGCAACAGTACAGTACACCAAATCGCAACCCAACAATGCCTATCGTAACTCAAATCGCAACCACGAATGTTTTACCGAGAGGCAAATCACAGTCAAGAACAAAGTTACAATAACCACTCGAATTCCCTCTAGCACACAATACACGAATGATACAAGTTATCCAACCACTAAACTAAGCTTATATAACAATCCTAATCAAGAAAGTACAAGCTTTTCACAAATCTAACCACAAACAAGATCAAACTAAGGTATTTTTGATGAACACAAGTCGAACCAAACAAAAACTCACAAAACCAATAAGGAATCCGAGTACCCTGATGAAGCGAAAAGTGTACCGCTTTTAGGGGGTCATTTAAGCCCTAATCCGCGATTATATGATCAAATATTGCCCTAAATCGTTTCTTTTCTCATTTTAGGTACTTGGGACATGATTTCTGGAATATGAAGCATTTTGGAGCTTTTTGGACGTTTTTATGCTCAAGAATGAAGAAAACAAAAAGACCAAGGAAAGTCAGGATTTTACACCTGACGGCGTCAGGCTTTGGATGCTGACGCCGTCACTTGAAGATGAAAGTGGTGGAATTATACACGTGACGCGCCAGAAAGTTTTACATAGGAATTCTGACGGCGTCACGTGTTAATGGATGTAGGCCGTCAAGTGTTAAGTTAAAGAGAGACAGGCCAGAGGATTTTTGAAGGTGACGGCGTCAGGATCATAGACCTGACGACGCCAGATGATATAGAGTGACGGCGTCAAAGTATTCTTACACGAGAAGGAACCTTAGTGAAACCGCCACAAGTTAATCAAGACAATCACAACTCGCGCGCAGAGTAGCTGTCACTGTTTTGGCCATAAAATCTTCATACGAACTCGGATTTAGGTGATTCAAGAGGCCACGGAATCGGGACGAAAAAATATACAATTTGGTGAAAAAGGGGAGCTGACGCCGTCACTTGTTAAGGCTGACGCCGTCAGATCGATGCGGACAGAAAATCAGCTATAAATACAACATCACAACTTCACTTTTTGTAAGCCCTAAACCCTAAGTCCGATTCTAGGTTTTAGGTAGGTGTTTTTCCAGCAACTCAGAGGGTTTCAATCATTTCATAAACATCAAATATTGGTTTGTTGATTCTAACTTAATTATGTCTTTCATTATTATGGTTGTTTGCTCTTCATTGATCATGCTTTGCTAATTCACCTTGTGTCTACTTATGATTGTGTGAAACTTGCATATAATTAATTAGATCTTATTGATTCCTTGTTGATGTATGTGTCTATCATCATCAATAAAGGTGTGACACTTCAATAGATCTAATTGGTTTAGCTTATAATTCTTGTTTCCTATTGTCTCCTGTTTGATTGGGTGATATCGATATTAGGCTTAAGAAAACTGGCTAACCTCCTATACGGTAACTTGCTTGATCGTCTTAAGAAACATGAACCAATGCGTACTAGGTTTATTTGGTTGTATTTAATGCATGAGCGAATTCTAGTGATCCCATGTTAGGAGCTTCTTAGCCGGCTCGACATAGGAGTGAAGTAGGAGCTTATAGAGTTGGGGAAGTACGTACGCCACCCCACGAATGGTATTAAGGAATACAACCCGTCAATTAAAACAAGGTTACAACTCAATAGGTAGAATTGGATAGCTAGCAAGGAGTAATACATCATAGGTAGATACGCTTCACTTCCCTTGTAGAACCCTAGTTTACTTTCCTGCACATTAGTTTAATTAGTAGCTTTTGGGTTAGTTGATTAGCAACTATTTCCGCCCACTCCTTCAAACCAGAGATTTTATTTGCTTTTCATAAAATATAAAAATACAAAAAAGAATCATCCCTCACCTCTAGACCTAGTAGATAAATTCCAATCCTAACGAACACTATTCTTTGAGTTGAACGATCAATCCCCCGGTACTTGCCACTTCACTATACTACAACGGTCAGGTACACTGCCTGGTGGGGATTGCAAGCTTCTCGAGATCCCTCGAGAGGTAAAACCTGTTGTAAGGTCGCAAAACCACGCATCAAGTTTTTAGCGCCGTAGCCCGGGGAGTAGTTATTGCTTAGGTTGAAATTTTATTTTTATTAGGTCTACTCATTAGATTCATATCTAGTGAGATTTTTATTTTCTTTTTTTATTAGCTTTCTAGTAGTCTATCTTTTCTTTGTGTCTTTGTTCGTAAAAACCTTTCCATTGACTCTTCCGTTCACCAATATGGAGTACGCGAACCCACCATACTACCGACCACAAAATAAATTTGCCCCTAATGACATCTTGATGTTCAACCAATACCAAGATGAACCCATATATGATGCATGGACTCGTTTTAAAAACTTACTCCGAATAGTCCCTCATCATAGCTTCGATTTAGCATCCCTAATCCAAATCTTTTACGATCGTGTCGACCGATATGACCAAATGTGCATTAACGATTTTGCCAATAGGGACCTTAGGGAATTAAATGCTGAAGAAGCATGGGATACCATAGAAGATTGTGCCCAATATTATTATAGAGTAGACAACCCAACAAACGTTAGTACAAGTCAATTGACCACAAATTTCAAGGATCATGAAACATGTTTGTTTAGGGATGAGGGTAGAGTTGAGCCACCTAGTTGCATGTCATGGTTAGGCACTACCATAATACAGGATGAACACATAGGTGATCTTGACACAAGGAATGATGAGGTAAGTAACATAAGCCCGCTAAATACCCCACAAGTCCTACCATCATTTGAGGCACACACACCGCCCGTGACTTACCCGGAAGAAGTAGAAGAGACTTTAGGAATCCCGATGGAGGTAGAACCCTTGGACCAAGCACAACTAGAGGATATAGGTTTGAACACTTTTAGTGATGACCTTACTCTTAGTTCTAGGGAATTTCCTAGTGTCGATGAACCGGAACCTCAATCTTTACACAACTTTTCATCCTTAGATTTACATCTAGGAGACAAAAGAGGAACCGACCCACCCATCAACCAATATTATCCGGGTAGTTTTAGGATGAAGGAAGCCATTCACTCACCCCCTTCACCTCACGTGGCATATTTCCACCCTAAGGGTGTGTATCGCTACTTTCACCCGTACTTAATCCTAAGTGTAGGGAAAACCTCCCCTATTTCTGTTAAATAAGGATAGAGTCAGGCTCGTGACTCGAACAAAAACAAGCGCTTCTTGGGAGGCAACCCATGTTTTTAATTGTTTGATGTTTTTATTTTATTTGTTTGTTTGTGTCATATATGCTTAATCATAATTGTTAAATTTTCATGTTTCGAATAATTTGTGAAAATGCTTTATTTTGTTCTTAACTTCGTCTTAATTGCATATAAAGGTATTTTACAAAAAGATAAGTGTCGGGAAGTTTATATTTTGTTAAAAAGAACAAAATTCAAACATGGAAAATTCACAATTCATGATTAGCATATATTCTATCTTGTTTGTGTGTCAATACTTGTGGACATGATTTATGAGTTCCTATTTGTAATTCATCCCGCAAGTATCCTATCCTTTTATTGTTTTGTTTTGTTTTTATTTCTATGTCTGGAAATACATCTAGTTGTGGTTTTTCTTTGTTCGGTTTGATGCTTTGGTTTTTGTGTTTGTTGGTTACAGGTATTATTGGATAAGAAGATGTACGAGCAACACATCAAGAGGATGATTATATTTCTAGAGTGAAGCTTATCATGTCAATTCTCTTGGAGGGAGATTTAACCATATTATCACATCATCCATACCGAGCGAATCAGGGGAGTATTAGTTTCTTCCATTCTCATTTATTTTTACTTTTACATCTTTTGTCTAGAACATTGGGGACAATGTTCTGATTAAGTGTAGGGAGGGTAAATTAGGATGCCTTAGAAACTACAACTTCGCTTGATTTTTGTTTTGTTTAATAGTGAATGTGTAATAAAGCCAAGAGAAATATTGGTTAGGGCAATTTTAGCACCAAATTTAAAATTTTTTACAACATATAGGAGTGAAACTTTGATTTTAATAAGCGTCTCATGGATAGGGAATTGTATGACTAGCACAAAAACCATACCAGTCAAAAATTTCCACCCCAAATATGTGAGGTTCGCCTTTAGATCTTTAGGAAAAAAGCATTCATTGTTGGTGCTTATGAGTGTACCGGTAGTTTATAGATTCTAGAACTTGCGTTTGTGATGCATACCGAGACCGCTAGTGAGACTACATTCGTGTAGTTAGGATTGACTACATGATAAGAGGCATTAGGATTAACCCATTGTTTTACACCTGTGTTTTTGTTATAATTACATTGGCTACATTGGTCAAGTAATTCTCCCACACCCTTTGCGTTGTACTCATTTTTAGTACACGATACCCCTAGTACACCCCTCAGAGCCTATCTTTTCATTTCTAACTTTAAGCATTTTACTTAAAGGAAGAATTTGTTTACACCCCACTTAAATGTACACCCAAATCGCCTTAGCCTACCTTGTGTGCACTCATCTTTAGTGCATTATTGTGACAACATTTGTTTAAACCCTTAGTTAATTCTCTAATTGATTACATGGTTGCTAAGTCGAGTCATATCCTTGTACATATTGTTTTGGGACGATTGGGACTTATGGGTAAAGTACTAGTGTAATGGAGTAATGGGGAAGAACATCATTTATTACCCCCATATGTACGTTAATATTTTAAAGTACTCCAAATGTTTCGATTATCTTGATTCGAGTCATTAGAATAATTTTATGTAAAGTATGTAAAAGTTCAAGTGTAGGGATGGTACAAAGAATCCCTAGTGATGTATTGTTTTGGATGGTAGGGCAAGAGTGTATGAAAAAAAAAACCATGGGTTATGCGTGGTTTTGCGACCTGACAACAGGTTTTACCTCTCAAGGGATCTTGAGAAGTTTGCAATCCCCACCAGGCAGTGCACCTGACCGATGTAGTATAGTGAAGTGGCAAGTACCGGGGGATTGATCGTTCAACTCAAAGAATAGTGTTCGTTAGGATTGAAATTTATCTACTAGGTCTAGAGGTGAGGGATGATTCTTTTTGTATTTTTATATTTTATGAAAAGCAAGTAAAATCTCTGGTTTGAAGGAGTGGGCGGAATTAGTTGCTAATCAACTAACCCAAAAGCTACTAATTAAACTAATGTGCAGGAAAGTAAACTAGGGTTCTGCAAGGGAAGTGAAGCATGTCTACCTATGATATGTTACTCCTTGCTAGCTATCCAATTCTACCTATTGAATTGTCACACCTTGTTTTAATTGACGGGTTGTATTCCTTAATACCATTCGTGGGGTGGCGTACGTACTTCCCCAACTCTATAAGCTCCTACTTCACTCCTATGTTGAGCCGGCTAAGAAGCTCCTAACATGGGATCACTAGAATTCGCTCATGCATTAAATACAACCAAATAAACCTAGTACGCATTGGTTCATGTTTCTTAAGACGTTCAAGCAAGTTACAGTATAGGAGGTTAGCCAGTTTTCTTAAGCCTAACATCGATATCACCCAATCAAACAAGAGACAATAGGAAACAAGAATTATAAGCTAAACCAATTAGATCTATTGAAGGTGTCACACCTTTATTGATGATGATAGACACATACATCAACAAGGTATCAATAAGATCTAATTAATTATATACAAGTTTTACACAATCATAAGTAGACACAAGGTGAATTAGCAAAGCATGATCAATGAAGGGCAAACAACCACAATAATGAAAGACGTAGTTAAGTTAAAATCAACAAACCAATATTTGATGTTTATGAGGTGATTGAAACCCTCTAAGTTGCTGGAAAAACACCTACCTAAACCCTAGAATCGGACTTAGGGTTTAGGGCTTACAAAAAGTGAAGTTGTGATGTTGTATTTATAGCTGATTTTCTGTCCGCATTGATCTGACGGCGTCAGCCTTTACAAGTGACGGCGTTAGATCCCCTTTTTCACCAAATTGTAGATCTTTTCGTCCCAATTCTGTGGCCTCTTGAATCACCTAAATCCGAGTTCGTATGACGATTTTATGGCCAAAACAGTGACAGCTACTCCGCGCGCGAGTTGTGATTGTCTTGATTAACTTGTGGCGGTTTCACTAAGGTTCCTTCTCGTGTAACAATACTTTGACGTCATCACTCTATATCATCTGACGTCGTCAGGTCTATGATCCTGACGCCGTAACCTTCAAAAATCCTCTGGCCCGTCTCTCTTTAAATTAAACCGTGACCACCTATGGCGTCACAAAGCGTGACGACGTCACCTTCCAGTACCAAAATAGTTCTGGCCCGTCATGAGTAATCTTCATATCCACCTCTTTGTCATAGCTTGACGCCGTCATCCTTTAATCCTGATGGCCATCTCTCTTTGTCTTAACACGTGACGGCCTTGATCACCTTAAAGGGTGACGCCGTCAGACTTCCTATGTAAAACTTTCTGGCACGCCACGTGTATAATTCCACCACTTTCATCTTCAAGTGACGGTGTCAGCATCCAAAACCTGACGCCGTCAGGTGTAAAATCCTGACTTTCCTTGGTCTTTTTGTTTTCTTCATTCTTGAGCATAAAAACGTCCAAAAAGCTCCAAAATGTTTCATATTCCATAAATCACGTCCCAAGTACCTAAAATGAGAAAAGAAACGATTTAGGGCAATATTTGATCATATAATCGCGGATTAGGGCTTAAATGACCCCCTAAAAGCAGTACACTTTTCGCTTCATCAAATATCCCTACACTTGGGATTTGCTTGTCCTCAAGCAAATGAGCTTTTCCACCAATTGAAATACAAGTTAGGGGTCATTTAACATTAATATAAAAGTAATTACAATAAATGATCATTCCACCTTGGTCAAAATAAGCACGGAAATTATACACTAGCACCTCACAATAAGTGTTTGGATACTCTCATCCCTCGGGTGTTGTAAATTTATATATCATAAATGGAAATGGAAGAATATCGCTCACTACCTGTCATAGAAAATAGACTACCATAGGCTTGGGAAAGGATCACGCCTCTACCACTTTTGGCGTAAGCACCTAGGATAAACTATCAAAGAGGTCTTTACAAAGGGTTATAACGTTAGGTGTAGGGATAAGGAAAACACGGTTTGTTGGATAAGGATATTTTTACTGGTGGCAAGTCAATCATCTTGGTCAATTACATGTAGAATGAGGCGTTGCTAAGCCAAGACTCGACTCAACTTAAACTAATCACGAACTAATAAACATAGAACAAAACAAAACATAAATAAAAGATAGAGGCGGATGGTAGTCCGTATGCTTTTTCTTCACTTTTTCTTTTTGCATAAACTCTTGCCTTACCATCCAAAACAATACATCACTAGGGATTCTTTGTACCATCCCTACACTTGAACTTTTACATACTTTACATAAAATTATTCTAATGACTCGAATCAAGATAATCGAAACATTTGGAGTACTTTAAAATATTAACGTACATATGGGGGTAATAAATGATGTTCTTCCCCATTACTCCATTACACTAGTACTTTACCCATAAGTCCCAATCGTCCCAAAACAATATGTACAAGGATATGACTCGACTTAGAAACCATGTAATCAATTAGATAATTAACTAAGGGTTTAAACATGTAACAATAATGCACTAAAGATGAGTTCATACAAGGAAGGCTAAGGCGATTTGGTTGCACATTTGGTTGGATTGTTAACAAATTCTTCCTTTAAGTAAGATGCTTAAAGTTAGAAACGAAAAGATAGGCTCTGAGGGGTGTAATAGGGGTATCGTGTACTAAAAATGAGTACAACGCAATGGGTGTGGGAGAATTACTTGACCAATGTAGCCAACGTAATTATAACAAAAACACAGGTGTAAAACAATGGGTTAATCCTAATGCCTCTTATCATGTAGTCAATCCTAACTACACGAATGTAGTCTCACTAGCGGTCTCGGTATGCATCACAAACGCAAGTTCTAGAATCTATAAACTACCGGTACACTCATAAGCACCAACAATGAATGCTTTTTCCTAAAGATCTAAAGGCGAACCTCACATATTTGGGGTGGAAATTTTTGAGTGGTATGGTTTTTGTGCTAGTCATACAATTCCCTATCCATGAGACGCTTATTAAAATCAAAGTTTCACTCCTATATGTTGTAAAAAATTTTAAATTTGGTGCTAAAATTGCCCTAACCAATATTTCTCTTGGCTTTATTACACATTCACTATTAAACAAAACAAAAATCAAGCGAAGTTGTAGTTTCTAAGGCATCCTAATTTACCCTCCCTACACTTAATCCGAACATTGTCCCCAAGAGAATGAACATGATAAGCTTCACTCCAGAAATATAATCATCCTCTTGATGTGTTGCACGTACATCTTCTTATCCAATAATACCTGTAACCAACAAACACAAAAACCAAAGCATCAAACCGAACAAAGAAAAACCACAACTAGATGTATTTCCAGACTTAGAAATAAAAACAAAACAAAGCAATAAAAGGATAGGATACTTGCGGGATGACTTACAAATAGGAACTCATAAAACATGTCCACAAGTATTGACACATAAACAAGATAGAATACATGCTAATCATGAATTGTGAATTTTCCATGTTCGAATTTTGTTCTTTTTAACAAAATATAAACTTCCCTACACTTATCTTTTTGTAAAATACCTTTATAAGAAATTAAGACGAAGTTAAGAACAAAATAAAGCATTTTCACAAATTATTCGAAACATGAAAATTTAACAATTATGATTAAGCATATATGACACAAACAAACAAATAAAATAAAAACATCAAACAATTAAAAACATGGGTTGCCTCCCAAGAAGCGCTTGTTTTTGTTCGAGTCACGAGCCTGACTCTGGCCATATTTAACAGATAAAGGAGAGGTTTTCCCTACACTTAGGGTTAAGTGCGGGTGAAAGTAGCGATACACACCCTTAGGGTGGAAATATGCCACGTGAGGTGAAGGGGGTGAGTGAATGGCTTCCTTCATCCTAAAACTACCCGGATAATAAGGGTTGATGGGTGGGTCGGTTCCTCTTTTGTCTCCTAGATGTATATCTAAGGATGGAAAGTTGTGTAAAGGTTGAGGTTCCGGTTCATCAACACTAGGAAATTCCCTGGAACTAAGAGTAAGGTTATCACTATAAGTATTCAAACCTATATCCTCTAGTGGTGCTTGGTCCAAGGTTTCTACCTCCATTTGGATTCCTAAAGTTTCTTCTACTTCTTCCGGGTAAGTCACGGGCGGTGTGTGTGCCTCAAGTGATGGTAGGACTTGTGGGGTACTTTGTGGGCTTATGTTACTTACCTCATCATTCCTTGTGTAAAGATCACCTATGTGTTCATCTTGTATTATGGTAGTGCCTAACCATGACATGCAACTAGGTGGCTCAACTCTACCCTCATCCCCAAACAAACATGTTTCATGATCCTTGAAATTTGTGGTCAATTGACTTGTACTAACGTTTGTTGGGTTGTCTACTCTATAATAATATTGGGCACAATCTTCTATGGTATCCCATGCTTCTTCAGCATTTAATTCCCTAAGGTCCCTACTGGCAAAATCGTTAATGCACATTTGGTCATATCGGTCGACACGATCGTAAAAGATTTGGGTTAGGGATGCTAAATCGAAGCTATGATGAGGGACTATTCGAAGTAAGTTTTTAAAACGAGTCCATGCATCATATATGGGTTCATCTCGATATTGGTTGAACATCAAGATGTCATTAGGGGCAAATGGATTTCGTGATCGGTAGTATGGTGGGTTCGCGTGCTCCATATTGGTGAACGGAAGAGTCAATGGAAAGGTTTTTACGAACAAAGACACAAAGAAAAGATAGACTACTAGAAAGCTAATAAAAAGAAAATAAAAATCTCACTAGATAGTAATCTAATGAGTAGACCTAATAAAAATAAATTTTCAACCTAAGCAATAACTACTCCCCGGGCTGCGGCGCCAAAAACTTGATGCGTGGTTTTGCGACCTTAAAACAGGTTTTACCTCTCAAGGGATCTTGAGAAGTTTGCAATCCCCACCAGGCAGTGTACCTGACCGATGTAGTATAGTGAAGTGGCAAGTACCGAGGGATTGATCGTTCAACTAAAAGAATAGTGTTCGTTAGGATTGAAATTTATCTACTAGGTCTAGAGGTGAGGGATGATTCTTTTTGTATTTTTATATTTTATGAAAAGCAAGTAAAATCTCTGGTTTGAAGGAGTGGGCGGAATTAGTTGCTAACCAACTAACCCAAAAGCTACTAATTAAACTAATGTGCAGGAAAGTAAACTAGGGTTCTACAAGGGAAGTGAAGCATGTCTACCTATGATATGTTACTCCTTGCTAGCTATCCAATTCTACCAATTGAATTGTCACACCTTGTTTTAATTGATGGTTTGTATTCCTTAATGCCATTCGTGGGGTGGCGTACGTACTTCCCCAACTCTATAAGCTCCTACTTCACTCCCATGTCGAGCCGGCTAAGAAGCTCCTAACATGGGATCACTAGAATTCGCTCATGCATTAAATACAACCAAATAAACCAAGTACACATAGGTTCATGTTTCTTAAGACGTTCAAGCAAGTTACCGTATAGGAGGTTAGCCAGTTTTCTTAAGCCTAACATTGATATCACCCAATCAAACAAGAGACAATAGGAAACAAGAATTATAAGCTAAACCAATTAGATCTATTGAAGTGTCACACCTTTATTGATGACGATAGACACATACATCAACAAGGAATCAATAAGATCTAATTAATTATATACAAGTTTCACACAATCATAAGTAGACACAAGGTGAATTAGCAAAGCATGATCAATGAAGGGCAAACAACCACAATAATGAAAGACATAGTTAAGTTAAAATCAACAAACCAATATTTGATGTTTATGAAGTGATTGAAACCCTCTAAGTTGCTGGAAAAACACCTACCTAAACCCTAGAATCGGACTTAGGGTTTAGGGATTACAAAAAGTGAAGTTGTGATGTTGTATTTATAGCTGATTTTCTGTCCGCATTGATCTGACGGCGTCAGCCTTTACAAGTGACGGCGTCAGATCCCCTTTTTCACCAAATTGTAGATCTTTTCGTCCCGATTCCGTGGCCTCTTAAATCACCTAAATCCGAGTTCGTAGGACGATTTTATGGCCAAAACAGTGACAGCTACTCCGCGCGCGAGTTGTGGTTGTCTTGATTAACTTGTGGCGGTTTCACTAAGGTACCTTCTCGTGTAAGAATATTTTGACGCCGTCACTCTATATCATCTGACATCGTCAGGTCTATGATCCTGACTCCGTCACCTTCAAAAATCCTCTGGCCCGTCTCTCTTTAAATTAAACCGTGACCACCTATGGCGTCACAAAGCGTGACGCCGTCACCTTCCAGTACCAAAATAGTTCTGGCCCATCATGAGTAATCTTCATATCCACCTCTTTGTCATAGCTTGACGCCGTCATCCTTTAATCCTGATGGCCATCTCTCTTTGTCTTAACACGTGACAGCCTTGATCACCTTAAAGGGTGACGCCGTCAGACTTCCTATGTAAAACTTTCTGGCGCGTCACGTGTATAATTCCACCACTTTCATCTTTAAGTGACGGCGTCAGCATCCAAAACCTGACGCCGTCAGGTGTAAAATCCTGACTTTCCTTGGTCTTTTTGTTTTCTTCATTCTTGAGCATAAAAACGTCCAAAAAGCTCCAAAATGCTTCATATTCCAGAAATCACGCCCCAAGTACCTAAAATGAGAAAAGAAACGATTTAGGGCAATATTTGATCATATAATCGCGGATTAGGGCTTAAATGACCCCCTAAAAGCGGTACACTTTTCGCTTCATCAAAAACCATACCACTCAAAAATTTCCACCCCAAATATGTAAGGTTCGCCTTTAGATCTTTAGTAAAAAGCATTCATTGTTGGTGCTTATGAGTGTACCGGTAGTTTATAGATTCTAGAACTTGCGTTTGTGATGCATACCGAGACCGCTAGTGAGACTACATTCGTATAGTTAGGATTGACTACATGATAAGAGGCATTAGGATTAACCCATTGTTTTACACCTGTGTTTTTGTTATAATTACATTGGCTACATTGGTCAAGTAATTCTCCCACACCCTCTGCGTTGTACTCATTTTTAGTACACGATACCCCTAGTACACACCTCAGAGCCTATCTTTTCGTTTCTAACTTTAAGCATTTTACTTAAAGGAAGAATTTGTTTACACCCCACTTAAATGTACACCCAAATCGCCTTAGCCTACCTTGTGTGCACTCATCTTTAGTGCATTATTGTGACAACATTTGTTTAAACCCTTAGTTAATTATCTAATTGATTACATGGTTGCTAAGTCGAGTCATATCCTTGTACATATTGTTTTGGGACGATTGGGACTTATGGGTAAAGTACTAGTGTAATGGAGTAATGGGGAAGAACATCATTTATTACCCCCATATGTACGTTAATATTTTAAAGTACTCCAAATGTTTCGATTATCTTGATTCGAGTCATTAGAATAATTTTATGTAAAGTATGTAAAAGTTCAAGTGTAGGGATGGTACAAAGAATCCCTAGTGATGTATTGTTTTGGATGGTAGGGCAAGAGTGTATGAAAAAAAAAAAAAAAAAAAAAAAAAAAAAAAAAAAAAAAAAGTGAAGAAAAAGCATACGGACTACCATCCGCCTCTATCTTTTATTTATGTTTTGTTTTGTTCTATGTTTATTAGTTCATGATTAGTTTAAGTCGAGTCTTGGCTTAGCAACGCCTCATTCTACATGTAATTGACCAAGATGATTGACTTGCCACCAGTAAAAATATCCTTATCCAACAAACCGTGTTTTCCTTATCCCTACACCTAACGTTATAACCCTTTGTAAAGACCTCTTTGATAGTTTATCCTAGGTGCTTACGCCAAAAGTGGTAGAGGCGTGATCCTTTCCCAAGCCTATGGTAATCTATTTTCTATGACAGGTAGTGAGCGATATTCTTCCATTTCCATTTATGATATATAAATTTACAACACCCGAGGGATGAGAGTATCCAAACACTTATTGTGAGGTGCTAGTGTATAATTTCCGTGCTTATTTTGACCAAGGTGGAATGATCATTTGTTGTAATTACTTTTATATTAATGTTAAACGACCCCTAACTTGTATTTCAATTGGTGGAAAAGCTCATTTGCTTGAGGACAAGCAAATCCCAAGTGTAGGGATATTTGATGAAGCGAAAAGTGTACCGCTTTTAGGGGGTCATTTAAGCCCTAATCCGCGATTATATGATCAAATATTGCCCTAAATCATTTCTTTTCTCATTTTAGGTACTTGGGACGTGATTTCTGGAATATGAAGCATTTTGGAGCTTTTTGGACGTTTTTATGCTCAAGAATGAAGAAAACAAAAAGACCAAGGAAAGTCAAGATTTTACACCTGACGGCGTCAGGCTTTGGATGCTGACGCCGTCACTTGAAGATGAAAGTGGTGGAATTATACACGTGACGCGCCAGAAAGTTTTACATAGGAATTCTGACGGCGTCACGTGTTAATGGATGTAGGCCGTCACGTGTTAAGTTAAAGAGAGACGGGCCAGAAGATTTTTGAAGGTGACGGCGTCAGGATCATAGACCTGACGACTCCAGATGATATAGAGTGACGGCGTCAAAGTATTCTTACACGAGAAGGAACCTTAGTGAAACCGCCACAAGTTAATCAAGACAATCACAACTCGCGCGCGGAGTAGCTATCACTGTTTTGGCCATAAAATCTTCATACGAACTCGGATTTAGGTGATTCAAGAGACTACGGAATCGGGACGAAAAAATATACAATTTGGTGAAAAAGGGGAGCTGACGCCGTCACTTGTTAAGGCTGACGCCGTCAGATCGATGCGGACAGAAAATCAGCTATAAATACAACATCACAACTTCACTTTTTGTAAGCCCTAAACCCTAAGTCCGATTCTAGGGTTTAGGTAGGTGTTTTTCCAGCAACTCAGAGGGTTTCAATCATTTCATAAACATCAAATATTGGTTTGTTGATTCTAATTTAATTATGTCTTTCATTATTATGGTTGTTTGCTCTTCATTTGTTGGGAATAAAATGATCAAAGTCAAAGAGCCTGCCAATGATGTGAAGAGCCTGCTAGTTGATTTTGAACAAGTATGAAGATGTTCTACCAGTACCTTCTGGGTAGAAGGTACTGCTGGTTGATGAAGAGCCTGCCAAGCTTATGTCAAGTCGATTAGATATTTTGTAATAGATATTTAGTTGAATTATTAGTCTTTGTACAAAGTTATACGTTATGTAGAAGTAGATTAGTCTTCTGTGGTGACAGAGGAATATTATCAGAGTTGTACATGGGTAGTTGTATTTAATTGTAGGCGCAAATAATAGTCAAAGTATAGTATAATACTCTTCCACTTGACAACATGTAATAAGATATCCTTATCTTATAAAAGGATATCTTAGTCACTACTTCATGCATGCATCTTTGACAACCAAAACACATAACCAAACTATCTCTCAAGTAACTAAGTTACACTTTCACAATTCCATAAAAGATTCAAGATTACTTTGTAATCCCGGTGATATTTAGATCATCCGTATTATTATCAATAATATTGAATCGTTTTGTGTTAACCAAAGTTGTGTTCTTTGTTCATTGCATTCTCACGTTTACTTAAACTCACCACCTTGTGTTCTTTTAAAGTGTGTTGTAGTAGATTCCGCATGCTAAACACATTCAATACATAAATATCTCAATCAAGAACATAAACAATAAACCGTTCCACAAGTGGTATCAGAGCTAGGCTTGATATTTACTAATTTAAAAGAAAAATGGATGTTGAACATATTCAAACCAATGTTGCAGCTAAACTTCCATTACTCAAGCAAAACGAGTTTGAAATGTGGAGACTAAGGGTTGAACAATACTTTCAAGTGCAGGACTATGCACTTTGGGAGATCATTGAACAAGGCAATTCATTTAAACCCCAAATCACCACTACAACAGTAAATGATGCTCTTGTAACAAGAATACAAGAACAACCATCAAATGCAGATGAAAAAGTTCAGAAGAGAAATGATCTAAAGGCAAGGAGTATGTTACTGATGACTATTCCAAATGATAAACTTCTGATCTTTAACAAATACAAAGATGCCAAAACCCTTTTTGAAGCTATTGTGGCTAGGTTTGGTAGTAATGATGCTACCAAGAAAACACAGAAAACACTTCTCAAACAACAATTTGAGAACTTTACAGCCACAACCAATGAGTCTTTGGACAGTATGTTCAATAGACTTCAGAAGCTTGCAAGTCAGTTAGCCATCCATGAAGTGATGATAACTCAAGAAGACCTAAACTCTAAATTTCTTAGGAGTTTACCTTCAGAATGGTCTATGCATGTCATTGTATGGAAGAACAAATCAGATATTGACCAGATGAGTCTCAATGATCTCTACAACAATTTCAAAATTGTAGAACATGAAGTTAAGAAGACTACTGGGTCAAGTTCTGGAAATATGGCTTTTGTTTCATCCCCAAGCATCTCAAAGGTTGATAATGAAGATAAAGGTGGCAGAGAAGAAGGTACTGCTAACACAACTTTTGGTACTGCTAGTACTTCTAGTAGTACCAAATCCATTTTAGATGAAACAATTGGATGTGCTTTTCTTACATCTCAACATAATGGGTCCGTATTAACATTTGAAGACCTTCAAGAGATTCATCCTGATGATCTTGAAGTAATGGACATAAAGTGGCAACTTTCACTTTTAAGCATAAGAGCTAAGAAGTTGATGATGAGGACTGGCAAGAAGATACTGATAGATGGAAATGAGCCTGCTGGCTATGATAAGTCAAAGGTGGAGTGTTACAACTGCCACATGAAAGGTCACTACTCTAGAGAGTGTAGAAGACCTAAGAAGCAGGATAACAGAGGTAGAGGGTTTGACAACAGAAATAAAGAAAGCTTTGAGAAGAAAGGAAGCTTTGAAAGCAAGAGTAAGGTTGTTGAAGTTGCTGAGCCAAAAGCAATGGTTGCTATTGATGGCATGGGTTTTGATTGGAGTTTCATGGGTGAAGATGAGTCAACTTCTGATGAATTGGCTTTGATGGCATTCTCCACTCCTGAGGTACAAACTATCAAATGTTCTAATAATTGTGAATCTCTTAAAGAATTAGAAATCATAAGTAAAGCTTATAATACAGAAATTTTAGAACATAGAAAAACCAATCAAACCTTATTTGACCATAAGTGTGGTATGTCCAAGCTAGAAAAACAAATCATTCACTATAGAGAAAATGAACTCACATTTTCTGATGCTAAAGCTGCTCTTAATAGACAAATATTTTTGAAAGATTCAGAAATAGAAATGGTAAGGAATGAGTGTACTAAAGTTACCTTGGCTAGAGATAATATTCAACTGACTGTTACTAAATTGGAAAATGCTTCTGAGTGTACTAGGAGCATAGTAGAGAATCAGATGAATAAGAGAATAAAATCAGGGATAGGATACAATGAATGTCCACCTCCTTATAGAGGAATCCCTTGTCCTCCAGGATCAAATCTTGCTGAATCAGGTGTGCATGAAGTCATGAACAAACCATTGGCTAAATCTGTAGTGATAAGTGAACCTTCTGAGAGTGATAAGATTGTCCCACTCTCTAAGGTGCTCACTGATAAGAGACCAGATGTCCTAATTATTGAGGATTGGGTATCTGATGATGATGAAGATAAGACTATTCCTATCAAAGGAATCAAAATAGGACCAACCAGTCCTAAGAAAGTAGAAGTTAAAGCTAAGACTCAAGCTGTTTTGAAGACAGTTGAAAGTTGTGAAAAATGTAATAACAAACCTAGGGGAAGCCAAAGAAATTGGAACAACCTTAAGTCACAACAATTAGGTGATGACTTTGTTATGTTTAATAAGGCTTGTTATTATTGTGGTAGCTTTAATCATCTTCATGCTTATTGTAATAAATGGGTTTCTGGGAGTAAATCAAAGTCTAAAACAAATGTTACTCATCCCAGAAAAAGTTTTGTTAAGTCTAACACTACAAAAGATAATCATACTGTTAGACAACATAAGCCTGTTATTACAAAACCAACTGAAAAGGGTACAAGAAACACTTTCAAAAGTGTACCAAAAGTTGAGAAAAGTCCTATTCAAAAGATAAATATGGTTAAAACAAAATTTTGGACACCAAAAACCAAAGGTCCTGCTAGACCAAAAGGTCCTGCTAGACCAAATGGTACTGCCAAAATTGGTATTGCCAAAATTGGTACTGATAGACCAAAGACCACACAATGGATTAGAAGGGAAAGTGCTGTTAAGTCCTCAGCATGTTGGATTTGGAAACCAATCCAATCAAAAGGTGCATCAACAATCCTGAAAAGGTTTGATTTCATTGATGCAAGAGGCAAACCCAAGTCTGTCATGGCTTGGGTACCCCAAGGAAACTAATATGTTTATTCATGTGCAGGAACATTCATCTGATATGGAAGATCAAGGATATGTTGATAGTGGATGTTCAAGGCACATGACAGGCAACATGTCATTCCTCTCAGACTTTAAAACATTTGATGGAGGATATGTTACCTTTGGGGGTGGAATAAAAGGAAAGATCACTGGTAAAGGTACTATCAAAACCAGTACACTAGATTTTGAAAATGTGTATTTTGTGAAAGAACTTCAGTTTAATCTTCTTAGTGTCTCACAAATGTGTGACAAAAAGAACAATGTTCTATTTACTGACAATGAATGTATGGTTCTTTCTTCTAATTTTAAGATGCCTGATGAGAGTCAGATCCTTCTTAAAATTCCAAAAAGGAACAATATGTATAGTGTCAATTTAAAGAACATTGATCCAAAGGAAGGTTTAACTTGTTTGGTAGCAAAGGCCTCATTGGATGAATCTATGTTATGGCATAGAAGGCTTGGTCATGTAAACTTTAAAACAATCAACACTATTGCAAAATATGATTTAGTAAGAGGTTTACCCAAAAAGTCTTTTCAAAACGACCAAACTTGTGTTGACTGTCTAAAAGGCAAACAACATAGAACTTCTTGTAAGCCCAAGACCCAAAACTCTATTTCTCAGGCTTTACATATGCTTCATATGGATCTCTTTGGTCCTACTAATGTGTGCAGCTTAAATGGAAAAAGATATTGTCTGGTTGTTACTGATGACTATAGCAGATTTTCATGGGTTTTCTTCTTAAGATCTAAACATGAAACTAGTGAGATACTTAAAACATATATCACTGAGGTAGAAAACCAATCTGATAAGAAGGTCAAAGTCATCAGATGTGACAATGGGACAGAGTTCAAGAATAGAGTTATGGATGACTTTTGCAAGGAAAAAGGCATAAAAAGAGAGTTTAGTGTAGCTAGAACACCTCAGCAAAATGGAGTAGCAGAAAGAAAGAATAGAACACTTATAGAGGCTGCTAGAACAATGTTAGTAGACTCTAAATTGCCTATTTCATTTTGGGCTGAAGCAGTTGGTACTGCTTGTTATGTACAAAACAGGGTTCTTGTGACAAAACCACATAGAAAAACACCTTATGAACTTTTCTTTGGTAGAAAACCATCTTTAAGTTTTATGAGACCTTTTGGTTGTCATGTCACTATTCTCAATACCAAAGATCATTTAGGCAAATTTGATGGAAAAGCAGATGTTGGCTATTTGATAGGGTATTCCTTGCAGAGTAAGGCCTATAGAGTGTTTAACACTTGCACTAGGCTAGTAGAAGAGAATCTTCACATAGAGTTTCAAGAGAAACTTACAAATGTGAAAGGAGTTGGACCAGATTGGATGTTTGATGTTGATAGGCTTTCAGAATCTATGAATTATGTGCCTGTTTCAGGTACAAATACTAATGATAATGCAGGTTCTGAAGACAATATTGAAACTCCTAAAGATCAAGATTACATCTGGATGCCAATTTGGAAAAGTATGGATCTATCTTCAAGTCAAGAAGAACCTTCAAACACAACAAATGAAGGCAATGAAGAAGATCAAGGAACTCAGAATCAAGAGAATCAAGAAAGTGGTGCTAATGACAATGGTACTGCCAGTTCTTCAGATGGTCCTGCTAGTTCAAGTATTGGTACTGCTGAGCCATTGAATGTTCAAATAGATGATTCTTTTCAAGAAGAAGTTGGGATTAGCAATCTTCCAACTACATATGAAGTTCCTAAAACACCAAACACTAGAATTCTCAAAGATCACTCAACTGATGATGTGATTGGAAGCATAACTTCTGGTGTTAGAACAAGATCTCAAGTTGGTTTATCTCAAGTCTTATCTCCAGATGAAGAAGGGTTTATCTCCTCTATTTATGAAGAAAAGAATAATGATACTTCCAATATATGCCTGTTTTCATGTTTTCTATCTCAGGCTGAACCCAAAAACATAAACAAAGCTTTAGATGATGCAAGTTAGGTGGAAGCAATGCAAGAAGAGCTTCTCCAATTCAAGATTCAGAAAGTTTGGATATTGGTTGATTTGCCTAGAGGTCATAGGGCAATTGGAACCAAATGGGTGTTCAGAAACAAGAAAGATGAAAGGGGTATAGTGATCAGAAACAAGGCTAGATTGGTAGCACAAGGATATACTCAAGAAGAAGGGGTAGATTATGAAGAAGTGTTTGCTCCAGTTGCAAGACTTGAAGCAATTAGGCTTTTCTTGGCCTATGCTTCATTCATAGGCTTCACTGTCTATCAAATGGATGTTAAGAGTGCATTTTTATATGGTGAAATTGAAGAACCAATATATGTATCTCAACCTCCAGGCTTCATTGATGCAGAGTATCCAGACAAAGTTTACAAAGTTACCAAGGCTTTGTATGGTCTACACCAAGCTCCTAGGGCATGGTATGAAACATTGGCTTGTTTTCTACTAGAAAGTGGATTCCAAAGAGGCAGGATTGATCCAACTTTGTTTATCAAAAGAACAAAGAAAGACATCTTGCTAGTGCAGATTTATGTTGATGACATAATCTTTGGATCAACAGACCAAGACTTGTGTGTAGAATTTGAAAAACTTATGCATAGTAAGTTTGAAATGAGTTCCATGGGGGAACTTACTTTCTTTTTGGGTCTCCAAGTGAAACAATCCAAAGAAGGCATATTTATCAGCCAAGATAAGTATGTAGCAGAGATCCTAAGGAAATTTAATTTTGCTGATTCTAAGGTTGCAAGTACACCAATGGATCCAGACAAAGGGCTACTCAAGGATGCTGAAGGAGAAGATATGGATTTGCACAATTATAGATCAATGATTGGGTCTTTGATGTACCTTACATCTTCAAGACCAGATATCATGTTCTCAGTATGTTTATGTGCAAGGTTTCAAATACATCCCAAAATCTCTCATCTCACAGCAGTCAAAAGAATCTTTAGATATCTTAAGGGTCAACCTAGGTTGGGTCTTTGGTATCCAAGGGAATCATCTTTTGAATTGGTGGCTTATTCGGATAGTGACTATGCTGGTGCAACTCTAGACAGAAAATCCACAACTGGTGGATGTTAATTTCTTGGTTGCAGACTAATCTCTTGGCAATGCAAGAAACAAACAATGGTGGCCAATTCTACAACTGAAGCAGAATATGTTGCTAGTGCAAGTTGTTGTGGGCAAGTTCTTTGGATCCAAAATCAAATGCTTGACTATGGGTACAATTTTCTTAACACCATTATTTATATTGACAATAGCAGTACTATTTGTATCATTAAAAACCCAGTTCAACACTCAAAAACAAAACATATTGAAATCAGACACCATTTCATAAGGGATTGCAATGAGAAGAGGTTAATTCAAGTAGTTAAAATTGATTCTGAAAAGAATTATGCAGACCTTCTCACCAAAGCTTTTGATTTAGGTAGATTCAAATATCTTGTAGGAGGTATTGGAATGATAAATCTTTGAATAACATGTGTTTTTGTTCATAAACTTAACTGGTATTGGATTTTAAACATGGTACTGCTAGTTAGTCAAAAGGTCCTGTTAGTTCATAATTGGTCCTGCTAATACAAAATTGCTATGTTTTGTTCATATAAAGGCTTGAATGTTTAAAATGCTATAGATCAAGTGCTTTGCACTTTGTTCTTTTGGTTTGCAACTAACACATTTCAGGTTGATAACAAAACAAGAGTTCTTCCAAACAGAAAGGAGCAACAAAAGTTATATTCATTTCAGGAGAGATACCAATCTCAGGGGAGGAATTGATAGCCCAGAATGGAAGAAAAATCCAATTAATGAAAGGAAAGACAAGAGCATACAAGATGATGCAGAGTTGAAAAAGATAGAGTTAGATCACATATCTAGAAGGGATGAAGCATTTCTCAAGGAGAAAGTTCTATCTAGATCAAACTAAGAAAGGTTTCAACTCAAAGGCATGACATTAAATGATTTCACTTGTTGAACCAATCATCCAAGATACACAGCATCATTGCCTTTCTAAATTTCCTCCATCCAAGGAAATTGCACCATCTTTGAGCCATCATGGCTTTTGGTATTCAGCTCACCAAGTTTTCACAAACTTAAGAGTTGGCTAGTCCTTAAGCAAACGGATTTTGGTAAAGACAAATCAAATCCGTTGATGGTTGATAGTTTACCAAAAACTATATGGTTGTTAACTAACCATACTTAATTGTAAATAGTTAGCTAGTCCTTAAGCAAACGGCTTTTGGTAAAGACAACTCAAATCCGTTGATAGCTGGTAGTTTGCTACAAACTATAAGGGATGTTTATAAAACTTTCAAAGGTACTGGTAGTTCAAAATTGGTACTGCTAGTATAAAAAGGTACTGCTATATAGCCGTTGAGCCTGTCAGAAAAAGTTTTAGCCATTAGGCCTGGTAGTTAAAATTAGCCGTTGGGGTAGTTATGTAAATTACTGATGATTATATTATATTATATTTCACATATAAAAGATCTTTTTAACCGCCTATGCATTTACTTATTATAATCTTTCTTATTGTCGGTTAAAAGTAATTCTCTCATATCTTCTTTCATCAGTCATTATCATAATTCACATACACCTTTCATCTTCTACCAGTACTACCAACAAATCCCACCATCATTTTCAAAATTTTCATTATGGCTTCCACAGTTGTTCTAGATTTTGTCCAACGTCACAATCAGTTAGCATTTTTGGAGAAGTCAGAGGATAATACCTCATTTCATCAAGTAGTGGACTTTTTAAACACCTCCTACATCAGGTTTGCTTTGCTAGTTAATCCCACTATTTATGAAAATCAAATTTTGCAATTTTGGCAATCTGCTAAAATTAAAACTTCTGAAAATGGGGAACAAAGAATTAAGGCCAAAGTGGATGGTAAGCATTTGACTCTTACTGAGTCATCCATAAGAAGACATCTTCATTTGGATGATTCTGATGGTATTAGTCAATTACCAGATACTGAAATTTTTGAAAATTTACAAAGAATGGGGTATCATGCTGAGTCTAACAAACTTACTTTTCTGAAAAAGCATCTTACTCCACAATGGAGATTTTTGATTCACACAATCCTTCACAGTTTGAGCCAGAAGAAAACCTCTTGGGAGCAATGTAGTGGAAACATGGCTTCTGCTCTCATTTGCTTAGCTACAAACAGAAAATACAATTTTTCTAAATATATTTTTGAAGGGTTGATAAACAATGTGAAAAGTAAAACAAAGTTTTTGATGTATCCAAGATTTATTGGATGCATCATTGGAAAATTACAACATTTGTTGCTTCCCACAGACTCAATTTATGAAACACCAAAACTTTCTCACAAAGTATTTTCAAATATGAGAATTGGTTTTAGAGGGGAGGAAATTCCAATTTTTGATGAAATGATACCACAACATCCAGAAGAACCAACACCATCAGCTGAAACACAATCATCTAGTTCTTCACATGGTTACATTTCACCAACACATCAAACAACTCCAATACCATCTCCAGTACCATCAGCAACACCACCACAATCATCACATCATGTATCACAAACCCAATCACCTCAGACAATGCAAGAACTGAAAGAAAAGGTGAAGTTCTTAGAGAATGCTCTTAAAAGTCAAAATGAAAGGTTTTCTAAGATCAACATCAAATTGGTCAAGAGGGTCAAGAAATTGGAGGGTGAAGTGAAGAAGTTACAGGGTAAAAGATCTGCAAGGGTTGTTTTATCAAGTTCTTCAGAGTCAGATGATGATAGGGTAGGTCACTCTTCTAAAAAGGGGAGAAAGGATAGGTCTGAAGATGAGGAAGAGGCTAAATTTGAATTCCATGATGGAACTCAAGTTTATGATGAAGAGCCTGTTGGAGCAGGGCAAGAGCCTGCTAGGCCAGAAGAAGAGTCTGCTAGGAGAGAAAGGCTATTGGCTATGGGGTATAAAGGGTCTGCTGAGAGAGTGTATAAGAGAAAGAGGGTTTTAGTTGCTGATGAGCAATCCTCTGCTCCATCACAAGATCAAACTCCAAAGGATAAGGGCAAAAGTATTCTGATTGAAGATGAGCCAAAGTCCAAGAAGTTGAAAAGAACTCAGCAAATTCAGATGGCTTTAGGAGAAGAAGAGGCCAAAAGGGTTCATGAAGAAGAGCTAAAAGCACTTGAAGCTTCAAGAATGCTTGAAGTAATGAAAGAGCAGAAAGATGCTGAAGATGCTGCTCAAGCTCTTCTTGATTCTCAAGCTGCACAAATATTTGATGCACAACTACAATGGATTATCTCTATTGATCCAATTGTAAGAGGTCAAGCTTCTGTGTATGTGGATGATGAGTCTCTCAGTGTAGAAGAGAAGACAGCCAAGCTTGAAGAATTCATCACCAAAAAGTATAGAGAAGAAGCCCTAAATGATGTATTTCATCAGATTATGCAGTATAAGGAAAAGGGATTTAAACTGCCACATGATCAGAAAGAGCAGATGAAATTCTTCAGGTTATATCTAAAAAGGTCTGCAAATTGGAAGGATCATCAACTCAAAGGAAAATCATTTGATGAGTTGCAGCATCTATACATTGAAGCCTACAAGAAGAACCACTGCACTCCTCCTGAACACACACAAGAAAGGTCTTCAAAGAAGAAGGAAGATGCTCAGAAGAAAGAAGTAGCAAAATTGGACACAGAGCAAGTAAGTAAAATGTTGATTACTTTGCCTACTATCATACATGCTGATCCAATTAGGTCTAGACACCCTATAATTGATTGGGAAATACACCATGATAGATTTGGTAAATCATGGAAAATATCAAGGGTTGGGGGACAGTCTACTATCTTTAAGAATTTTGAAAATCTAGTTAGAGCATCTGACAGAGCAGATTTAGAAGAATTGTGGAATCTAGTGCAGATAAGGCTAGCCACAAATTCTAGCAATGATGTTAAGGAACAGGAGTTATGGGTTGAATTCAATAGGATGTATGATCCTGATCCCAAAGATGATTATTGGAAGTTTCCATATTATGATCCCACTACAACCTGGGAATTCTTAAGTCATTGCAGTATTCATCATTTGTACACATCAAGTGGGATTGAACTCTTCATGTTGGCTGAGAAAGAGTATCCACTTAGTTATGAAGTGCTCTCAACTATGATCTCTAAGAGATTAAGGTGTGACAAAGATGATGAGAACACAGAAATTGTTCAAAGTTTGCTAAGGAGCATATTTGAACAATGTGAAAGAAAAAGGAAGGATAGAAAGTAAAGGTTTTTGGAAGAGTTCCCTCAAATCCTCAAGGTATGTATTTTATTCATCAGAAACTTGTGTATTTTAATGGAAATAACAAGTTTAGGGGAGGATTGTTGGGAATAAAATGATCAAAGTCAAAGAGCCTGCCAATGATGTGAAGAGCCTGCTAGTTGATTTTGAACAAGTATGAAGATGTTCTACCAGTACCTTCTGGGTAGAAGGTACTGCTAGTTGATGAAGAGCCTGCCAAGCTTATGTCAAGTCGATTAGATATTTTGTAATAGATATTTAGTTGAATTATTAGTCTTTGTACAAAGTTATACGTTATGTAGAAGTAGATTAGTCTTCTGTGGTGACAGAGGAATATTATCAGAGTTGTACATGGGTAGTTGTATTTAATTGTAGGCGCAAATAATAGTCAAAGTATAGTATAATACTCTTCCACTTGACAACATGTAATAAGATATCCTTATCTTATAAAAGGATATCCTAGTCACTACTTCATGCATGCATCTTTGACAACCAAAACACATAACCAAACTATCTCTCAAGTAACTAAGTTACACTTTCACAATTCCATAAAAGATTCAAGATTACTTTGTAATCCCGGTGATATTTAGATCATCCGTATTATTATCAATAATATTGAATCGTTTTGTGTTAACCAAAGTTGTGTTCTTTGTTCATTGCATTCTCACGTTTACTTAAACTCACCACCTTGTGTTCTTTTAAAGTGTGTTTTAGTAGATTCCGCATGCTAAACACATTCAATACATAAATATCTCAATCAAGAACATAAACAATAAACCGTTCCACATCATTGATCATGCTTTGCTAATTCACCTTGTGTCTACTTATGATTGTGTGAAACTTGTATATAATTAATTAGATCTTATTGATTCCTTGTTGATGTATGTGTCTATCGTCATCAATAAAGGTGTGACACTTCAATAGATCTAATTGGTTTAGCTTATAATTCTTGTTTCCTATTGTCTCTTGTTTGATTGGGTGATATCGATGTTAGGCTTAAGAAAACTGGCTAACCTCCTATACGGTAACTTGCTTGAACGTCTTAAGAAACATGAACCAATGCGTACTAGGTTTATTTTGTTGTATTTAATGCATGAGCGAATTCTAGTGATCCCATGTTAGGAGCTTCTTAGCCGGCTCGACATAGGAGTGAAGTAGGAGCTTATAGAGTTGGGGAAGTACGTACGCCACCCCACGAATGGTATTAAGGAATACAACCCGTCAATAAAAACAAGGTTACAATTCAATAGGTAGAATTGGATAGCTAGCAAGGAGTAATACATCATAGGTAGATACGCTTCACTTCCCTTGTAGAACCCTAGTTTACTTTCCTGCACATTAGTTTAATTAGTAGCTTTTGGGTTAGTTGATTAGCAACTAATTCCGCCCACTCCTTCAAACCAGAGATTTTAGTTGCTTTTCATAAAATATAAAAATACAAAAAAGAATCATCCCTCACCTCTGGACCTAGTAGATAAATTTCAATCCTAACGAACACTATTCTTTGAGTTGAACGATCAATCCCCCGGTACTTGCCACTTCACTATACTACAACGGTCAGGTACACTGCCTGGTGGGGATTGCAAGCTTCTCGAGATCCCTCGAGATGTAAAACCTGTTGTAAGGTCGCAAAACCACGCATCATACCCACACACCAAAAGATCTAACCAAGGCTATTGATACCAATTGTAAGATACTCTAAATCATAAACACGTATGGTTTTGTGGTTTTGGCCGATCAAAGAGAAAAGAAAGAAAGAAGAGATGGAACCTTGAGAGAAAAGAGAGAATATTATATTGAAAACTATGAGAAGGTCCAACCCTTCCCTTGTGTGGGAAGGGCTTTATATAGGCATACATAAGGCGCCCCGTGTGGGCTGTGGAGTGAGCTGACAGTGGGTAAAGACCCAACCCACTCCACGAATTCTTTAATAACTAAACTATTACTAATAATACGAATAAACCTACGAGCTACTTAATATCAATAGATACTCGGGGTGACTGAGTCTTCATATGAATATTTATATTCCTAACAGGATCTGAATCAGATGAGAATGACAATGATGAAGATGAAAAAGATGAAGAAGAAGAAGATGAAGAGGGTGAAGATGATGAGGATGATGAGAACAGAGACGATGAAGGAAATGATGAAGAAGATGACCAAGATGAAAACCAAGGTGACAACCCTGTACCTTCTCCACAACCATCATCTGTAGGTCAATCATCCACCAGTGAGCTCAAAGAACTGAAAGAGCAGCTCACTACACTACAGAATAAGGTTGACATACTTCAACAATCAGAAGAACGTGAGCACAAAGCCTTGAATGAACAACTCACTGAAGTGCAAAAACAAGTGGCTGCATAGAAATCTGACATCAATGATATTAAATCATTTGATCTGGAGAAAGAAGCAGAGCAATATCTCAGGACACATGTACCACAAGAAGTCAGCTCTCAAGTACCCCAAGAAGTCAGTAAACATCTTCAAGAGGCACTCCCAGAACTTCTTAAGGAATATGTCAGACAAAATCTGGAAAGGACTGTGGCCAATCTAATGCAAACCATATTGTGGAAAACTAGAAGGGGGGTTGAATAGTTTTACCGTTTAAAATTAATCCGCTTTATTACTTATCGTGATTTCAAAGTCAAGTAAACAATCAAGCACACAAACAATTTGATACAAGTAAATAAGTAAAGAGAGGAAAGATCAAACCACACAACAAAGTCGATTATAGTGGTTCGGCTACAAGGACTCTCTTCCTTGCCCTACGCCACTCCTCGAGCCTCTAACTCGAGAGTTTATCTTTACTAAGAAACAAGCTCCCTTCTAGGCAGAGAAAACCTCTTGGGAATTAAATATTCTGAAGTTTAAGTATCGGGAAAATCTCTTAAGTGATTAAATCTGGTAGCAGTAGAGTTAAGTCTGGTGAGTTCCAAAGTTAAGTCTGCTGGTTATCTGCTGATTAAGTCTGGTCGTTGAAGTTAAGTCTGGTGGTTAAGTCAAGTGTTAATTCTGGTGACTATCAGAGTTAAGTCTGCTTGATGCAGATATTAAGTCTGGTTGACTAAAAGTCAATAATAAACGGTAGATAATATCTTACCCCATGTGCTCAGTCTTTATCTTATACTTACAGAACAATTTGTAATCATAGATACATGTTGTATCTTAGTTACTGACACACATAAGATAAGCTAGCAAGTTGTTTGACAAGACTTAACATTATTGTAAAGATCTTTCTTATGTTATAAAAGAAAGATCTTAGTCTAGAGATATAAGTGTGTTAAAAACTTATAGTGCAAAATATATCTCTCAAGAACATAGAACAAAAACAATATCACAAGATATAGAAACATAAGATTCAAGGTTGTAACCCTAGTGATAACTCAAGATCACTCGTATTATTATCTTAATAATATTGAATCGTTTGGTGATAAGCTTTCATTGTTCATTGTCATATAACAAACACAATTGTTCCATTTCCATAACCATAATAACCTTCTAAGTGTGATTAAGTAGATTCCGCATACTTAATCATATTCACTCAATATATCATATACACAAAGTACAAAAGGTTTAACCACCTTAACAGTGTATCGAATCCTAACAAGTGGTATCAGAGCGAGGCTGATATAGTTGATCTAGAAGAAGAAGCTTAAGAAATGGATGGTTAGGATACTGCTACAAATGTTGCTGCAAAGTTGCCCATGATCAAACAAAATGAGTTTGAGCTATGGAGGTTGAGAATTGAGCAATATTTTATGGTTCAAGATTATGCTCTCTGGGATATCATTACATATGGTGATTCTTTTTCACTAGGCTATTCAGTTGTTATCATTGACGGCAAAACAGTAAGACTAAGAAATACTGGACCAGTTTCAAATGAAGAAAGGATACAGAAGAGAAATGATCAAAAAGCAAGAAACTTGTTGCTTATGACCATTCCTGGTGAACAGATGCTATCCTTTAGCAAGTATCCAGATGCAAAAACTCTTTTTGAAGAGATTTGTGCATGGTTTGGTGGTAATGAAACTACCAAGAAAACACAAAAGACATTGCTGAAACAACAATTTAAAAATTTTAGTTCAAATAGCAATGAATCTCTTGATAAGCTGTTTTCTAGATTACACAAGCTTGTCAGTCAGCTAAGTGTATTGAGTGTTGAGATAGCAAAGGAAGATCTCAACATGAAGTTTTTGAGAAGTCTACCTGATGAGTTCCATACTCATGTGGTTGTCTGGATGAACAAGCCAGATATTGAAACCATGAAACTCAATGATTTGTTCAATAACTTCAAAATTGTTGAACAAAGTCTAAAGAAGTCTGGTGTAAAACCCTAAAATTTCATTCATGCGAAATTCCCATTTTGCCCCTCTAAAATTTTTGAATTCATAAGAGTATGCAAATGATAATACAAGAGCTTTATACATTTAACTTAAGTATGAAACACAAATATAATGACAATTGTAAACTATACCTTATAACTAATATACACATTATGATTAAATCTTGAACTTAACTAAACTAATCAAGTAAAACCCAAAGTTGCCTAATAATTTAAATCTATCCTAAACTAGCAGATTGTGAACCGAACTCCTATGAAATTCTTTTGTGTGTCATGTAAAACAAAGAGATATGACTAACCAAATATGCTTCCCAAACTTAGAAGATATTATGTAACCTTAATCCTTATCACATTACAAGGTTTACCTTAAAATAGCTACACACTCTCCCTTTTCTCACACGAAATATCATACGTTACATTCTTTTATTTTCATTCACCGAATCAAAACTTCAAACAAGGATCTCCATAATATCAGCCAAATAATCACGCTCCATAACACACGCTCCAAATTGAATTGCAATTATTTCTTTCCTTCTTAAAAATACACGCTCCTCCCTAAAATTTTGATAAAATACATTTTATTTTTCCTCCTCCTCCCATTGATACCGAGACAAAAAGAAAACCCTAAACAAGTTCCAACCGTAAAATTGTGATCGTGTATTCCTTGGTGTTCGAATTCTTGTTGTGATCGTGGGAACTCCAAGACTTGGTTTCACCTGTTTGCATTCGAAGATAAGGTTAGATTGGCAGCTATTGTGTTCGAAGTTTTGTAGCAAGGTGGTGATCGTGTGGATATTGGCTCATAGGGTTGTTTTCGTTGTGCTCCCGATCCGTCTTGAATCAGATCTAGAGGAGGTTCGGAGGATAGCAGAACCAAGTTGGGTTCACTTTACTGTTGCTTGTTCCTGGGCTGTGTTCCATTCATGATTACCGTTTTGATACCCTAGCACGAGTTCGGTTCGAGTTAGACTCAGTTTCAGTTCGTGCGTGGGTAAAGGTTTTGGCTCGGACGTTGGACGGTCAAGTCGTGCTCAAGTGTCGATTTAGTTTCGTTGGTCATTCGGGGTCGATCTCGGCCTAATCCCGTCGTCATTGAGGTATTCATCTTTTATCGTCTTGGTGTCCTCCCCTTCGATATATGAAACGTTAAGTTTCTTGTGAACGCATTCATAAATTTTTCCAACTTGGAAGTAAAACCGAAACAATAGAAATGGTGTCGCTTAAGCTAGTATCAACTAAAATGTAATTGTTTAAATTCTTTATTTTTGCATTAATAAACATGAGTAAACGTAATGTTTAATTCGTGCAATATGTGTTCAAACTGAAATATATCAATAATAATCATTAAATAAAATTTGACATAACAGTAAGCAAAATGAATGGACGTGCATGAGTACTGATGTGAAGAAGGGTTGGCTTGGGTGTGATATAAATAAATACGTAATATGGTTATGTTAGTTATCTGATCTTCCTTTTTTTGTACGTGCATGGTATAGTGGTGTGGGTCATGAGTGAAATTAGTAGGAATAAAATGTGTAACTGTGGGTGTATATATGGGTCTGTATATGGATATTAAAATTAGATTGGATCTATTATATGCATGGAACATGGAAATAATAAGTGTGAAAATGATATAGGGTTGCAAGCAGGTATGGTCGTTATTATGGGGTCTAAAGAAGGGAAAACTAGGGATTGTTTGGTTATTATTTCGTGTGAGTTAAATGAT
The DNA here is from genome assembly GCA_021014915.2 of Artemisia tridentata subsp. tridentata. NCBI lineage: Eukaryota > Viridiplantae > Streptophyta > Magnoliopsida > Asterales > Asteraceae > Artemisia > Artemisia tridentata. Next base: position 154,613,541 of record CP139503.1, on the reverse strand, counting down.
GGGAATATGGTGTCGAGTAGGCTGGGAAAAAGGAGTCGAGTGTGTGTGTTTATTGTGTCGACTTTAAGGTTTGAAAAACAAGGAAACATGTGTCGATTGTGGTTGTTTGGGTTGCTTCGAAAATGGCTTGATTGTGTGGTTTATGGTTGCGTAGAATATGGCTAACGAAGGGGGGAAAAGAGGTCGAGTAGTGGGTTGTTTAAAAAGAAAGAAATGTGGTCGAGTAAGTATATAAGTGGGTGTGTTAGTGTACGGAGTACATGGTTACGTGTGAGTGAATATAGGTCGAAAAGAGGAGGTGCACAAGAGGGTGTTGGGTTGTTTTAAATATTGAGTTAAGGTTTTAATAAATGGGTTAGGGTTTATTTGCATAAGTAATTAATGTGGTTCTTAAAATATATAAGTATGAGAATTTTCATGTAATTATGTAATTTACATATTAGACACTAAACTTTGCTAAAATGACAGTTTAAACTCTAAACTATTATAAGTTGTCATAATAAACCCTAAACTATAATGTTGGTCATATCAGGTCTTTAAGTTTACTTAATTGTCATTTATAACCCTAAAAGTTACTAAATCGGGAAACTTACTAAATAAGGAAACGTACTAAATATGGCAAGCTACTAAAAATAGAAAGTTTCTAAAAATGGGAAGTTACTAAAAGTGGAAAGTTTCTAAAAATAGTAAGAAATCTCGAATGAAGAACCATAATAACTATACGTGGTAAACTCCTAAAATAAGCTGCTAAGTAATGCGTTATCATTAAATTGTATAGGTTCGGCGACGGAGGAGTGATTCCTTATTTTCGGTGTGCTTCTTATTTCATTTGTTGATTTGCTAAGGTACAGATACTCTGCCCTTTTTCAGTAAGGGTGTCTTATTCCCTGATTTGATTTTGAGTTATGATTCAGTTAAGTTTTCCCAAAGCCATTGCTATGTTCCCTTTGTGTGAACCTTTGATATTTACTTCTGAGATATTGAGATGCACCTTCTGATACATGACCTTTTGATATGACATTCTGTTTTGATATTGAGACCTGACTCTTAGTTTGATACCCGAGCCATTTCTGTTTACCTAGCCAGGAAGGTAACCTGGCCATGTCTTTGATGCACCATTGGCATGACTCATGTGTGGGTGAGTGATTTCTCACACCGTCCCTTTTATATTATCTACTATGGCCATTATGATTGTGAGTTTATGATTGTGAGTTGGGGGCGTATGGGTTGCAATCCTAGATTTGTCTGTTTAGTGGATTTAACTATGACTGTGAGTTTATGATTTTGAGGTGATTGGTATTGTGTGCTATACATGCCCTTCACATTTCTGGGAGCTGATCACTCCACTATTATGATACATGAGGACACCCCTCATATTGTCTGGTTGCCTAAGAGGTATCCCCTCTGATTGTGAGATTATGACTGTGAGATTATGATTTTGAGGTTTTTACTGTGAGTTTCTGGGCTCGTGGTAGATGACTATCCTATCCTTCCTTTCTATTATTCTCTTTGTTTATACTTCATGATATTTTCCCGTGCACCATATTTCAGTTCTGTTTCATTATCATTTCTTTGTATATGTATCTGTTCACTGAGCTTTTTAAGCTCAGCCGCATTTCTTTTCCTGCGGCAGGTTTTAGTAGGAAGCTGGGTTATAAGTGGAGAGTACTTTTGGACTTAGAAGACTACACTTTGATAGCTATTCGGGATTAGAGATGACTAGAAGTGTTTACATTTTTAGACTTAGAATTTATTGTTGTTCTCATTTGTATCCTTGTATTTCAGATTTTCACTTCGTAACCTTTGAAATCCATTTGTATTATTTAAAGCCATATGCTTGTGTTTGCTTTGATATGTCACCATAGCGTAATACTTCTACCCTTATCGGGTTGGGGTGTTACAATTATGGTATCAGAGACCAGGCTGCGACTTGTAGTACATTAAACCTTGACCTGTGAAGTTTGGACCATTAAGTTTCCACTGTAGGCGCTCATAAGACAACCTTTGCGAATTTGCTTTAGGATCTCCCCATAGGAGCATAAGTTATAACCGGTGAGGAATGGGTAGACTAGGAAATTTATGTAAGTAGCATTGCTTCCGCATCACTCTGATTCGTGCCTCTGCCTTTAGTTATGCCTTATAAGAATATTTGTTTCAGAAGCTAGAAAGTTTTGCAACCTAAGCTTAGTAACCAAGTAAGTTTGGAATACCTCGGGAACTACATGGATACCTTACACCATTTAAGTTTCACCTTCTGATTTTTATTTCCAATTCCGATCTGTTTGATAAACAGTTTGATACCTTTTCGACCATCCTGAAGGTCATTCAACCATATGTGAGTGACACATTCCGTGAATTCATTACTTATGCTGGATATAAATGTATCATCTGATACTACTTAACTCTGCATAATCCATTACTACTCCTATGAGAACTCTGGTAATTATTAACCACGGATAAAGGAAGTTTGTTCCCTCCCTTTTGAATGATGAATCTTGTCTGCCAACCAGTCCCTTTGGAAGGATATGATGTAAATACTATCTTAGTATGGATTTGTTAACTGAGCATGATGATGCTGATAACTGATATTCCATACATCTCACTTTTGACAGTTACACGATGTCCGTATTACCAATGATACACACCCTACCTGCCTCGTATGCTAAGAAGCTAAACAAAATTCCAACACCTTGAACTGTTCGCTTTTCTATCTCAACACCTTGATGAACCATGTACTTGACTCTGATATATGAACTATCCGTCTGGTTTAACGACCGTATTCGTTCTACGGATCTGTTTACTCTTGATATAATTGACCTTGAGGTCTTTTGGTTATGGATTGGATGGCTTTCGTAAAGTTACCATGGACTACCATATCCGATATGTGACCTTCAACAATCTACTTCGTTCTACTTTTGCTTTGATGGCTCTCAACCACTTAAACCTATTAAGATTAATGCTGCTATGGAAACACTTACTCCGACCTCATTTGATTGTCAAATTTCTCCTGACACCTATTAGTATCCACCCTTAGAAAGCTCTGGCATCGGAAGTATTTGTTGTACAAAATTTTTCTTCTAGTGTTTTCTGATGAACCTCTTGGGATTTCCCTCCTACTTGGGAAGTAGAGTTGGCATTGAACTGATCTCAGTTGACGAAACCATGGTGCCATTGAAGTTGAGAGATTGAAGGAGCTGATTGAATATGTTTTTTTTTGTTCACCTAGTGCTTCTCTTGGGATGCTCCTGTCGGTTTATGAAGAAAAAAAAGGGAAGTATGCGGCGGCGTATCGACTATTGTGAACTTAACCGTATCACTATCCGTAATCATTATCCATTTTTGTGTGTCAATGATTGATTTGGTCTATCTTTGAAACTCTATATCAGACGGTCTCATTTAGGTTTAAAGGACTGAAAAAGAAACCACAAGAACTTCTAAGAAGGGAGTTGACTAACTGAGAGTAGCCTCCTTGAAGCATTTCAATTTTATTCGTGAAGAAGAAGATAAGTAATGTGAAGTAGATATGAAGTTTCCCTAAGACGATTCCTGAAGCTGTTTTCGTATGATCATTATGAGTTTTAATTATGCCAATTGTATTAGCTAATAGAATCATGTTTTCGCGAGTATTTGGACAAGTTGTCATAGTATGACATTGTGTTTTGTTCAGAGACGAAAGAGGAACATGTAGATCAATTTCGTATTAAGTAGAATGAGCCTTTGTTCTGGAAGAGTAAATTTGATTAGCGTTCAGAGATTGTAGCTGACAGCACTGTCATGTGTCCTACAAAGACAGAGTTTTCCGATAAAAGGACCAAGATTGAAGACAGTTATCGGAGCTAGAAACCTTGTAGAAGAGTAGTAGGAGATGTTCGCGACAGGCGTTACCGGGGAAGAAGCATATAAGAAGAAGAGAGAAACTGAGGAAGGACTCAATTATAGTTCATGCAACACGTAGAGATTTCAGTTGGGCATCAGGATAATCAGATCGTAGGGGACGATTTATTCAACACATAACCTGGGATCGACAGCAACGGTGTTTACCTTAAAGCCTGGAAGACAGTGCTTGCAAGACAAACATGGTGGCGGACATAGAAGGAGAATGTAATCGAGTTGGCAAATTTTGAACTGTGCTAGGAGACCGGTCGAGGACATGCAGACTTGCTTCTCTATTCATTTTAGTTGTACTGAGATGAATTGATAGCAGAAGCAGATTTGCAGATGGGAAGATGCACAGTGATCATGTCAGAGATTCACGTTACTACACTACAGTTTCAAGAAGAAGTGCCGAAGGCTTGAGGGACCAGACTTAAGTTTATCATCCCTTCTCACCGTATGATCAGATGGACAAGCGTAGACAGACTACTCGGACTTGGAAGAAGTTTTGAAATCATGTATTTGAGTGGACGATTTTGGAATAAACATTTGTGGTTGGATGAGTTGATTTCGTGAAGGATGAAGTTATTGATGGGGTATTCACTTCTGCTTAACCCACTTAAGCTTCCGTTACCTGATGATAAGATTCTTTGAATGATCCGGGTTCTCCATTAGTATTTCCGTTTAGTGTTCTTTCTGCGTATGTTGGATGACGGTTTTGACATGAGAATTTTAATGTATTGTGGAAGACCTGACACTTTGGACGATGTACTTCATTGATGCTTACTAATTCCGTTATGTTATTTGTACGTTCTGTTTCTCTGATTTTGAATTCGTAATGATGATCGATTCGGACCAACCCTAGGGAATATAAGGACTGCTAGGTGGTTAAGATAAGTTGCTATTTCACGACTTGAGATAAAGTATGGTCATCATGAGGGCATATTTATATGATGCTAGTATTATGACGTCTGGCCAACGTGATAATGCTTACATCATATAACGTGCACTTATTGTGATCATCGGATATCTTGAGGAGTGCCTTAGAGAAGCCCTAGATTTCTGTTACCCGTTGGTGACTATCTGCGAATAGTAAGAATTTAGGTTCTTTCGACCTATACGTTTGATCTGCCCTATCGCCGTACGATTTGATATGTTTGGATCCTCGAGATATGTTTGTTGACCTTTGTATTTTGATAACGATCTTAGGTTCGTTGTAGAGTTTTCTACCGTCCGATGTTATCAATTGAATTATCTTCCATTTGCATACATTCCAGTGTTACGATAAAGGAGTACACCTATGTTTTGCTATATATACGTCTCTCATTCGATGAATCTGTTCATGATGATCTGTTATGAATTGAGATATGAGATTTTGGATTCTGAGAAAACCAGACCTGTCTGATTATGAGAATACCTTTGAAAGGTTATATTGAAGACGGGACTATTTGAAAATCTGAAGAGCTAAGCATATTTATCACCCTTATATTTCTGCGATTTGGTACGTCCTCATCTGATTGCCTAATCAAATTCCACAGACGGTATATCCGTCAAATCCTACATATTCCCTGTTTCTCTTCGGAGAGAACACGATTATCATCTGTTACGTTTGGTATATTATTCTTTTGATCTGAATTCAGTATGGTATGTCTTTTCTGAGGAAGCCGAAGCTATTTTGATCAACAAGATAGAGTCATGAGAAACAAGTCATTCACATTTTCGTCCACGGTCCGTTGGTATTCCGTTACGTTTCAATTTAATTTTCGAGGACGAAAATTTTCTATAAGAGGGGAAGAGTTGTAAAACTCTAAAATTTTATTCATGTGAAATTCCCATTTTGCCCCTCTAAAATTTTTGAATTCATAAGAGTATGCAAATGATAATACAAGAGCTTTATACATTTAACTTAAGTATGAAATACAAATATAATGACAATTGTAAACTATACCTTATAACTAATATACACATTATGATTAAATCCTAAACTTAACTAAACTAATCAAGTAAAACCCAAAGTTGCCTAATAATTTAAATCTATCCTAAACTAGCAGATTGTGAACCGAACTCCTATGAAATTCTTTTGTGTGTCATGTAAAACAAAGAGATATGACTAACCAAATATGCTTCCCAAACTTAGAAGATATTATGTAACCTTAATCCTTATCACATTACAAGGTTTACCTTAAAATAGCTACACACTCTCCCTTTTCTCACACGAAATATCATACGTTACATTCTTTTATTTTCATTCACCGAATCAAAACTTCAAACAAGGATCTCCATAATATCAGCCCAATAATCACGCTCCATAACACACGCTCCAAATTGAATTGCAATTATTTCTTTCCTTCTTAAAAATACACGCTCCTCCCTAAAATTTTGATAAAATACGTTTTATTTTTCCTCCTCCTCCCATTGATACCGAGACAAAAAGAAAACCCTAAACAAGTTCCAACCGTAAAATTGTGATCGAGTATTCCTTGGTGTTCGAATTCTTGTTGTGATCGTGGGAACTCCAAGACTTGGTTTCACCTGTTTGCATTCGAAGATAAGGTTAGATTGGCAGCTATTGTGTTCGAAGTTTTGTAGCAAGGTGGTGATCGTGTGGATATTGGCTCATAGGGTTGTTTTCGTTGTGCTCCCGATCCGTCTTGAATCAGATCTAGAGGAGGTTCGGAGGATAGCAGAACCAAGTTGGGTTCACTTTACTGTTGCTTGTTCCCGGGCTGTGTTCCATTCATGATTACCGTTTTGATACCCTAGCACGAGTTCGGTTCGAGTTAGACTCAGTTTCAGTTCGTGCGTGGGTAAAGGTTTTGGCTCGGACGTTGGACGGTCAAGTCGTGCTCAAGTGTCGATTTAGTTTCGTTGGTCATTCGAGGTCGATCTCGGCCTATTCCCATCGTCATTGAGGTATTCCTCTTTTATCGTCTTGGTGTCCTCCCTTTCGATATATGAAACGTTATGTTTCTTGTGAACGCATTCATAAATTTCGCCAACTTGGAAGTAAAACCGAAACAATAGAAATGGTGTCGCTTAAGCTAGTATAAACTAAAATGTAATTGTTTAAATTCTTTATTTTTGCATTAATAAACATGAGTAAACGTAATGTTTAATTCGTGCAATATGTGTTCAAACTGAAATATATCAATAATAATCATTAAATAAAATTTGACATAACAGTAAGCAAAATGAATGGACGTGCATGAGTACTGATGTGAAGAAGGGTTGGCTTGGGTGTGATATAAATAAATACGTAATATGGTTATGTTAGTTATCTGATCTTCCTTTTTTTGTACGTGCATGGTATAGTGGTGTGGGTCATGAGTGAAATTAGTAGGAATAAAATGTGTAACTGTGGGTGTATATATGGGTCTGTATATGGATATTAAAATTAGATTGGATCTAGTATATGCATGGAACATGGAAATAATAAGTGTGAAAATGATATAGGGTTGCAAGCAGGTATGGTGGTTATTATGGGGTCTAAAGAAGGGAAAACTAGGGATTGTTTGGTTATTATTTCGTGTGTGTTAAATGATGGGAATATGGTGTCGAGTAGGCTGGGAAAAAGGAGTCGAGTGTGTGTGTTTATTGTGTCGACTTTAAGGTTTGAAAAACAAGGAAACATGTGTCGATTGTGGTTGTTTGGGTTGCTTCGGAAATGGCTTGATTGTGTGGTTTATGGTTGAGTAGAATAAGGCTAACGAAGGGGGAAAAAGAGGTCGAGTAGTGGGTTGTTTAAAAAGAAAGAAATGTGGTCGAGTAAGTATATAAGTGGGTGTGTTGGTGTACGGAGTACATGGTTACGTGTGAGTGAATATAGGTCGAAAAGAGGTGGTGCACAAGAGGGTGTTGGGTTGTTTTAAATATTGAGTTAAGGTTTTAATAAATGGGTTAGGGTTTATTTGCATAAGTAATTAATGTGGTTCTTAAAATATATAAGTATGAGAATTTTCATGTAATTATGTAATTTACATATTAGACACTAAACTTTGCTAAAATGACAGTTTAAACTCTAAACTATTATAAGTTGTCATAATAAACCCTAAACTATAATGTTGGTCATATCAGGTCTTTAAGTTTACTTAATTGTCATTTATAACCCTAAAAGTTACTAAATCGGGAAACTTACTAAATAAGGAAACGTACTAAATATGGCAAGCTACTAAAAATAGAAAGTTTCTAAAAATGGGAAGTTACTAAAAGTGGAAAGTTTCTAAAAATGGTAAGAAATCTCGAATGAAGAACCATAATAACTATACGTGGTAAACTCCTAAAATAAGCTGCTAAGTAATGCGTTATCATTAAATTGTATAGGTTCGGAGACGGAGGAGTGATTCCTTATTTCCGGTGTGCTTCTTATTTCATTTGTTGATTTGCTAAGGTACAGATACTCTGCCCTTTTTCAGTAAGGGTGTCTTATTCCCTGATTTGATTTTGAGTTATGATTCAGTTAAGTTTTCCCAAAGCCATTGCTATGTTCCCTTTGTGTGAACCTTTTATATTTACTTCTGAGATATTGAGATGCACCTTCTGATACATGACCTTTTGATATGACATTCTGTTTTGATATTGAGACCTGACTCTTAGTTTGATACCCGAGCCATTTCTGTTTACCTAGCCAGGAAGGTAACCTGGCCATGTCTTTGATGCACCATTGGCATGACTCATGTGTGGGTGAGTGATTTCTCACACCGTCCCTTTTATATTATCTACTATGGCCATTATGATTGTGAGTTTATGATTGTGAGTTGGGGGCGTATGGGTTGCAATCCTAGATTTGTCTGTTTAGTGGATTTAACTATGACTGTGAGTTTATGATTTTGAGGTGATTGGTACTGTGTGCTATACATGCCCTTCACATTTCTGGGAGCTGATCACTCCACTATTATGATACATGAGGACACCCCTCATATTGTCTGGTTGCCTAAGAGGTATCCCCTCTGATTGTGAGATTATGACTGTGAGATTATGATTTTGAGGTTTTTACTGTGAGTTTCTGGGCTCGTGGTAGATGACTATCCTATCCTTCCTTTCTATTATTCTCTTTGTTTATACTTCATGATATTTTCCCGTGCACCATATTTCAGTTCTGTTTCATTATCATTTCTTTGTATATGTATCTGTTCACTGAGCTTTTTAAGCTCAGCCGCATTTCTTTTCCTGCGGCAGGTTTTAGTAGGAAGCTGGGTTATAAGTGGAGAGTACTTTTGGACTTAGAAGACTACACTTTGATAGCTATTCGGGATTAGAGATGACTAGAAGTGTTTACATTTTTAGACTTAGAATTTATTGTTGTTCTCATTTGTATCCTTGTATTTCAGATTTTCACTTTGTAACCTTTGAAATCCATTTGTATTATTTAAAGCCATATGCTTGTGTTTGCTTTGATATGTCACCATAGCGTAATACTTCTACCCTTATCGGGTTGGGGTGTTACAATTATGGTATCAGAGACCAGGCTGCGACTTGTAGTACATTAAACCTTGACCTGTGAAGTTTGGACCATTAAGTTTCCACTGTAGGCGCTCATAAGACAACCTTTGCGAATTTGCTTTAGGATCTCCCCATAGGAGCATAAGTTATAACCGGTGAGGAATGGGTAGACTAGGAAATTTATGTAAGTAGCATTGCTTCCGCATCACTCTGATTCGTGCCTCTGCCTTTAGTTATGCCTTATGTAAGTAGCATTGCTTCCGCATCAGAGGAAGTTAATAAAATTTGGGAAGCTCAAGTAATTAATAAAGCTAAGTCTAGTGTAGGATACAATTCTGTCCCTCCACCATATAGAGGTGTTCCTTCACCTCCAGGTGTTGACCTAGCACACACAGGTTTTACTGAGTTTCAAGAACCAATAATGGAATATGGTTCTAAGGTCACTAAGAGTCCTAAGATAGAAAAAGGATGTGAAAGTTTAGATAAAACTTTATTATATCAGGACAAGGTGTCCTTTGTTAAGAAAGGAGATGCTATAGTTGTTGAGGATAGTACAACTGATAGTGATGAAGAAGAACAGTTTATGTCTAAACCTAAAAAAATTAAGAAAGCAGGAACTAAGGTTCCTAAAGTGGTCAAAAAGGATACTGATAGGCCTAAATCAAACATTAAACATGTTAGGCAACCAGTTAGGTATTGTGAACAATACAGATCCACTAGCAAGCCCAGAGGTAACCAAAGAAATTGGAATAACCTCAAGTCTAACCAATTAGGTGATGACTTTGCCTTTTCCAACAAAGCTTGTTATACATGTGGTAGTTTTGACCATCTTGCAGCTTTCTGCAACCATTGGGTGTCTGAGTATGAAAACAATAGAGTGAACCACAAAAGGCAAACACCTAAATCTCATTGTCACTCTAGTTCTAAGGTTAACAGAACTAAACCCACAACAGTCTCTGTTAAGTCTGGCTTCAATAAAGTTAATTCTGCTAGACCATATATGACTGTTTACCCAAAATCAACAGCTAAGGGTGCAAAAACATCTTACAAACATGCACCAAAGTCTGTTCAAAGGCCCATTCAAACAAAAGCAGTGGTCCAAAAACAAGTTTGGAAACAAAAGGGGACAACTACAAAGCCAGCAGTTAATTCTGCTAAGCCAGCAGTTAATTCTGCTAGGTAAGCAGTTAATTCTGGTAGGCAAGTAGTTAAGTCAGCTGCTTGGGCAAAGAGGGAAAATGCTGTTAAGGCCTCAGCATGTTGGGTTTGGAATTCACCTAAATCCAATGTTGCATCAACTATTCTAAAAAAATTAAATTACATTGATGCAAGAGGCAGATCCAAGTCAGTAATGGCTTGGGTCCCCAAAAGAAACTAATACTTCTCATTTATGTGCAGGAACATTCAATTGATCAACAAGAGGATCAAGGATACTCAGATAGTGGATGTTCAAGGCACATGACAGGCAACAAGTCTTATCTCTCAAATTTTCAATCAATTGATGGAGGCTATGTTACCTTTGGAGGAGGTGTTGGTGGCAAAATTTCTGGTAAAGGTACCATTAAAACTGGAAATTTAGATTTTGAAGATGTGTACTATGTACAAGAGCTAAATTATAATCTTTTTAGTGTCTCACAAATGTGTGACAAAAAGAACAAAGTTCTTTTCTGTGAGACTGAATGTCTTGTACTTTCTCTTGATTTTAAGATGCCTGATGAAAGTCAAGTACTTCTTAAAATTCCTAGAAAGGGCAATATGTACACTGTTGACATGAAGAACGTTGTTCCTAAAAAGGATTTAACTTGTCTTGTTGCAAAGGCCACATTGGATGAATCAATGAAATGGCATAGAAGGCTTGGTCATATTAATTTTAAAACCATAAATCAGATTGTTATGAATGGTTTGGTAAGAGGTTTACCTCACAAAAGATTTGAAAATGATCAAACATGCATTGCTTGTCTTAAAGACAAACAACACAAAGCCACTTGTAAGCCCAAGATTTTTAATTCTATCAATCAATAATTGTTTATGCTTCATATGGACTTATTTGGACCTGTTTCAGTAAGTAGTATAATGCATAAGAGATATTGTCTTGTTATAATTGATGACTATACCAGATTTACATGGGTTTTCTTTTTAGGTTCTAAGGATGAAACTTCTAGCATTCTTAAGACATTCATTACACAGATAGAAAACCAAGTAGACAAGAAAGTGAAAGTCATTAGATGTGATAATGGGACAGAGTTTAAGAATAGAGTTATGGATGATTTCAGCAAACAAAAAGGTATTAGGATAGAATTTAGTGTTGCTAGAACTCCACAACAGAATGGTGTTGTTGAGAGGAAGAATAGAACACTAATAGAAGCTGCTAGAACTATGTTAGCTGACTCTAAGCTACCTATAACTTTTTGGGCTGAAGCAGTCAACATTGCTTGCTATGTTCAAAATAGAGTTTTAGTTGTTCAGCCTCACAATAAGACATCATATGAACTTTTTAGAGGTAGAACTCCTGCAATAGGATTTCTCAGACCTTTTGGATGTCATGTGACAATTCTCAATACCTTAGACCATTTAGAAAAATTCGATGGTAAAGTAGATGAAGGTTTCTTTGTTGGATTTTCTCTTAATAGCAAAGCATTTAGAGTATACAACACAAGAACTGGGATTGTAGAGGAAAATCTACATGTGGAGTTTTTGGAAGATAAATCCAATGTAGAAGGTCAAGGACCAAAATGGCTATTTGATCTTGAAACTCTAACCAAATCAATGAATTATGTGGCTGTTGTTGCAAAAACTAATGATTTTTTAGGTTCACAAGCAACAGATGAGGCAAGGTTAGAAAATGAGACAAACCAAGATCATGTTTGGATGCCAATATGGTCAAGTACAAGTGTGGAATCAACTTCAACAATTGGTGAATCTTCTTCTGGTAAAGCTAAAGAAGATGTTGAAGATGAAAGCAAAGAAAATGAAACAAAGGAACCAGAAAATAGTTCTTCTGTTGATAATGCTGCTGAAACAGACTTAACTGAAGAAGCAGACTTAACAAAGGAAGCAGAATTAACAAACAATGAGGTGGATTTGAGCAATCTCCCACCAAACTATCATGTTCCACTTACACCACAAACCAGAATTTACAAGGTCCACTCCCTAGAAAATGTGATAGGAGATGTAAAATCAGGGGTGAAGACAAGACAACAACTGATGTCTTCAGACCAACAAGGGCTTCTTGATGCCCTTTATGCTTCAAAACAGCATGAGTTTTCAAACTCTTGCTTGTTTGTATGTTTTCTCTCACAAGCTGAACCAAAGAACATTCTGAAAGCCTTAGATGATTCAAGATGGGTTGAAGCTATGCAAGAGGAGCTTCTTCAGTTCAAGATTCAGAAAGTTTGGGTGCTAGTTGATTTACCTAAGGATACAAAGGTAATTGGCACTAGATGGGTTTTCAAGAATAAAAGAGATGAAAGGGGAATAGTGATTAGGAATAAGGCTAGATTAGTAGCCCAAGGGTACACAAAACAAGAAGGTATAGACTATGATGAAGTTTTTGCTCCAGTAGCAAGACTTGAGGCAATTAGGCTTTTCTTAGCTTATGCTTCATTTTTAGGCTTCACAGTTTACCAAATGGATGTCAAGAGTGCATTTCTATATGGCACAATTGAAGAAGAGGTGTATGTCTCACAACCTCCAGGGTTCATTTATCCTGACCATCCAGACAAAGTGTACAGAGTTGTAAAAGCTCTTTATGGCCTTCATCAGGCACCTAGAGCTTGGTATGAAACACTGGCTTCCTATTTAAAAGAGAATGGATTTCAAAGAGGAAAGATTGATCAGACACTTTTCATCAAACAGCACAAGAAGGATCTTCTGTTAGTGCAGGTGTATGTGGATGACATTATCTTTGGATCTACAAGGAAGGAGATGTGTTTGGAGTTTGAGAAGCTTATGCATGATAAGTTTCAGATGAGTTCCATGGGGGAACTTACATTCTTTTTGGGTTTGCAAGTTAAACAGTCATATGAAGGCATATTTATTAATCAAGATAAATATGTTGCTGAAATTCTTAGAAAGTTCAACTTTGCTGATTCAAAAATGGCAAGCACACCAATGGATTCTGAGAAACAACTTCCAAAAGATTTAGATGGAGAAAATGTGGATGTACACACATACAGATCTATGATAGGATCTTTGATGTATCTCACATCATCAAGACCTGACATCATGTTCTCTGTTTGTGCTTGTGCAAGATTTCAAGTAACTCCAAAGGTTTCTCATTTAACAGCAGTCAAGAGGATTTTTAGATATCTCAAGGGTCAACCTAGGTTGGGTCTATGGTATTCAAGTGAATCACCTTTTGATTTGGTAGCATTTTCGGATAGTGATTATGCTGGTGCTAGCTTGGACAGAAAGTCAACAACTGGAGGATGTCAATTCCTTGGGTGTAGACTAATCTCATGGCAGTGTAAGAAGCAAACAACTGTGGCTACTTCAACAACTGAAGCTGAATATGTAGCTGCTACAAGTTGTTGTGCTCAAGTCTTGTGGCTTCAAAACCAACTTCTTGACTATGGGTACAATTTTATGAACACTGTTATTCATATTGATAATAGTAGTACAATTTGCATTATTAAAAATCCGGTACAACATTCTAAAACAAAACACATTGAAATTAGACATCATTTTATTAGAGATTGCAATGAGAAAAAGTTAATTCAAGTAATGAAAATTGCTTCAGAACATAATTTTGCAGATCTGCTAACAAAAGCTTTTGATGTTGGAAGGTTTCAGTACTTGGTAGCAAGTATTGGAATGCTTAATACTTAAAATTTTCAATCTATGTGTTTTTATATACCAGTGTGGTTAATTCTGGTGATTACTCAGTTAATTCTGGTGGTTACTCAATTAAGTCTGGTAGTTAAATTTTTGTTTGTGCTGTTGTCTTCGTAAATTTGTACTAGCTATTACTTTAAAATTGTGTTATTTCATACAGTTAGTCATATGTTTATTCTAATATAAGACAAGTACTTTGTACATTGTTCTTTTGGTTTTAGACTAACAATTTCAGGTATGAACATTTGAGCACAAAAGGAAGTTTTCAAGTGAAATGGAAGCAGCAAAATGTTATATCAGTTGCTTACATAACAGGTTTATGATGGACTGAGTTTGGGAATTCTTAACAAAGGTTTATACCTAAGTTCATTAATTCTTTAAAACTACTTTCTTGAAACCTGGTTATCATATTTCACATTGAATTGATGACTTAGTTGATCAGACAGTAACTGATTCAACTCACTTTCTATCATTTTATACTTTTAAGTATAATGAGCAAGTCTAAGGACATCTGATAGAAAGAACAGCTAGTAAAAGTGAATCTAACACTTGTGTTAGAGGCAACAATTGCTATGAGCTGGAAACCCTGTCAAGAAAGCCTTTTGAATAGGTTTATCTTTACACAGGCAGTTATTTATAACTGAAAACATTGGTTCTCACACAACCAGAGGTTACTTTAAACCGAAATCTTGATTAAGTGTCTGTTATACACTTAATCCCTTCAAAATGGTTGAAAGCAGTATGACTTTTCTTAATAAAATCATATGCATACTGCTAAAAGTCAAAAAATTTCTTAAAAGGTTGTTTTGAAATAAACAATGACTCAGAAAACCATCAAATGATGGATTATGAGTTATTGCCCCATGAATCACCTCTCATAGGAGTTAACACACCTAGAAGTGATGAGGGCAACAAATTAAACTCTTAAGGAATTGATGGCTACATGTACAACATTGTCTGATAACAAGTTCTAATTGATAGCTCAGATGATGGGGAGAGATACATTGTGAGAGATCTTCCAAACAGGGGAGGAAATGTTATTTGCATCTCAGGGGAGGAAACATCTCAGGGGAGGAAATAAAGTTGGAAGATTAATCAATGAAAGGGAGGAAAAGAAAAGAGCATACAAGATGATGAGGAAGTTGAAAATGACAAGAATAGAGCTGATTCTGGAGTATTATATATATTCAGAAGGGATGAGGCATTCCAAAGGAGAAAGTTCTATCTAGGTCAACCATAGAAAGCTTTCAGTTTCAATTTCAGTTCACTACGTTTTTTCATCACTTGCAAAGGCATGCTGATAGATGATTTCACTTGTTGAAACAAGCATCCAAGATACACAGCACCATTGCCTCTTATAATTCCTCCATCCAAGGAAATTGAACCATCTTTTAGGTCAATGTTTAAAGCCTAAAGATATGTGTATTGATATTGTTGAAGTCAAAGATCAGAAAGCAGATGAGTTACTGAGATAGATTTTAATCTTTCAGAATAGAAGAAAGTTCAGTCCAAGGGTCTGACTATGAAGTGTTTGAAAGATCTTCACAATCCATAATTTAATTCAGAAACATGTTGAAATGGATTCACATGTTTAGGGGAGGATTGTTGGGAATTAAATATTCTGAAGTTTAAGTATCGGGAAAATCTCTTAAGTGATTAAATCTGGTAGCAGTAGAGTTAAGTCTGGTGAGTTCCAAAGTTAAGTCTGCTGGTTATCTGCTGATTAAGTCTGGTCGTTGAAGTTAAGTCTGGTGGTTAAGTCAAGCGTTAATTCTGGTGACTATCAGAGTTAAGTCTGCTTGATGAAGATATTAAGTTTGGTTGACTAAAAGTCAATAATACACGGTAGATAATATCTTACCCCATGTGCTCAGTCTTTATCTTATACTCACAGAAAAAGTTGTAATCATAGATACATGTTGTATCTTAGTTACTGACACACATAAGATAAGCTAGCAAGTTGTTTAACAAGACTTAACATTATTGTAAAGATTTTCTTATGTTAAAAAAGGAAGATCTTAGTCTAGAGATATAAGTGCGTTAAAAACTTATAGTGCAAAATATATCTCTCAAGAACATAGAACAAAAACAATATCACAAGATATAGAAACATAAGATTCAAGGTTGTAACCCTAGTGATAACTCAAGATCACTCGTATTATTATCTTAATAATATTGAATCGTTTGGTGATAAGCTTTCATTGTTCATTGTCATATAACAAACACAACTTTTCCATTTCCATAACCATAATAACCTTCTAAGTGTGATTAAGTAGATTCCGCATAATTAATCATATTCACTCAATATATCATGTACACAAAGTACAAAAGGTTTAACCACCTTAACAGTGTATCGAATCCTAACAAAACCTTTACACGTCGCTTAATCTTTTTCCGGTACTAAGCTAAACACTAAATTCTTTACAAGGGTACAACCACTCCCGTTCGGTTCTTTACAAGGGTACAACCACTCCCGTTCACTCTATGTGTTTTGAGGACTAAAACACTAACCGGACTCTACTGTATTAATGATACTAACTATGATGTGTGACTAATACAAGAACACACAGACTCTATGTTAGAAGGAAGATAACAGACTGTTACTCCTTATATGTTGAGATCTTCTTTGCTACAAAAGGAAAGATCTATGAAATGTTAGTAAGCTAAGGGTTAGTGATATGCAAATGAATAAGTATGTATTTTAAGCTGTATGAATGATGAAATAGCCAAATGATCAGCTTGCTATTTATAAGCAAAGCTGATCAACAGGCGGCGGATCCGGCGGATCCCTAAATATGGATCCGTCCGTGTATCCAATTGGATCCGCCGTGTCAGGCCAGCTAAGAGATCTTCAAATGTTTCCAACTCTTGCCATATCTTTCCGTATCTTCAAATGTCAACTCTTTGGCTTGAATATCTAAACAAAATATCACAAAATCTTACCAAGATTGTGTACATGATGCATGCCATGATGTCATCCTAATATTTAACTAATAAAGTTTCCATTTCAAGAAATAAACATGTAAACTTGTATATGCTATTCCTAGTGAACTTTGTAATGTAAAATGTGTTTGTAAAATGCTTATCACTATAAATGTAAAAGACTTAATCTTATTTATGCTTTGCTTAAAGATAAACTTTGTAATTGTCATTAACAAAACTATGCAAAGATCGTAAAATATAAATAACGTTTTTAGGACGATATTTGTATTAACAATCTCCCCCTTTTTGTTGATGACAAAACATAAAGTGTATTTTTAAGTAGAGAGCTTAAATAAGGGATGAGTCTTTTAAAAATATAGATTAAGTTAGTTTATGCAAGTTTTAAAATTTATTTTAAGCTAAAATGTATGTACTGTGATGTTTCACAGTTGATGCAAACTTAATCCTATCTCCCCCTTTTTGTCGAAACAAAAAGAAGATATGCGTAGCGGAATGCTATTTTGAGAACTTTAAAGCTCCCCCTAAATGGAGTAACAAGGATATGATGTATGATCCTACAAAATAAATGGTTAGAATATGCTATGCTCCTCTTTGATGTATACTCCCCATTGCTAGAGTACCAACGTATACATTTCAAGAGTATGATATGATGTATGATCCTACAAAACAAATGGTTAGACTATGATATGCTCCCCCTTGATGTATACTCCTCATTGCTAGAGTACCAACGTATACGTTTCAAGGATGAGAAATGCTAAAAATGATGAGTTAGTATATGATATACTCCCCCTCGATCTATACTCCCCGTTGCTAGGGTACCAACGTATATGAATCAAGGTTGAGAAAAGCTACAAAAGAAAAGTTAGTTACTTCAATCAAGAAGCAATATGCATATGCAATAGTCAACTGAAAAAGGTCAACCCATTTGACTTCTAGAAAGTCAAAATTAAGTGTCTGATAAAATTTTTGTACCTAATGTACATTTGATCAATGCAATATGTGGAGTTAAAACAACCACACAATGATGTTAGTATTTTAAAATGAAATAATATGCTTAATGTTAATCACCCACAAGCATAAACACATAACAATCATCCATTGAAAATATGTGACAAAAGTCACAAAAATGATGTTACATTACAACAATAAAAATAAATCCTAAAAAGTCAAATACTACAACATCATCCTAAAAAGTTCCTATAAGAGGAAACTAACAAAGCTCCTATTGAGGAGGATAAGAGATTGCATTGAGACGCTCGAGAACATGGTTCGAGATGAACCTCATCTCTTTTTGGAGCTCATGGACCAAAATGTTGGTCCTTTGGGCCAAGTGAGCCGTTCTCTCACAATGTGAGCAATCATGACTCGAAAAACCGGGAGGAAGAGTAGTCTCAAGGTTTTGTGGTGGTGGTGGTGGTTGGTTGTTGTTGTTGAATGGTTGTTGTTGTTGTTGGTTTGATGATGGTGGAGTGGGGATGGAGTTGAGGTGGTGGTACATCATGGCGAGATCCAACCATATTAGAAAGAGAGTAGAGGTGGGTGAGTTCCGCACTAATATCTTTTTGGGTTTGTGGTAGATTGATCCACATTGCCTCATCAATGGCAACTAGTGTGGATGTGGGTGATAAAGGTTTTGTTTGAGGTTGAGGTGGTGGTACATCATGGTATAAAGGACCATGGATATCCGGGTAAACCGGATGAAAAAGCATGGGTTGTTGACCTTCAAAGGTCATGGGTGGAGGATTGGTTGACCTTGGTGGAAGGTCTTCCAAGTCATCAAGGTATGGGTGTGGTGATGAAGGTGGAGTCCTAAATAGCTCCATTGGTTGTAGTTTGGGTGATTTTAGGGGTGATGGTGATTTAACAGGCTGTGATGGATCCGGTGGTGGAGTAGTGGCTATTGGAGTAATGGTTGGTGGTGGTGTATGGATAACAACATTGGATGGTGTTGGAGTGGAAAGTGTGAGGAAATTCTCACTTGCAATGGGTGATGAGATATTTAGAGGAGATGATTCCTCTGATGATGAGTTTGCTAAGTTGATGAAACAACATGGTTTAACAATAATGCGGGCTGTACGTTTTGGAGGTCTAGAAGTGGAAGAGTTGTTTGACTTAGTCATGGTGAAGTAAGGTTGCTAAGATGTACAGGAGAGAAAGTAGAGAAAATGGTGAGTGAGTGAGTTTAATGATGATTGATGCGCGTGATGTGTCGTTGCGGTTTAGCGGTATTAATGCCTACTCAAGTTTTAAATTTATATTTAGCCGACTTATCAATAACACACACACTTAACGAGCAGTGTACCCGGTCAGTATGAATATAATGGTAAGTAGAGTGTCGATCACTAAGAGTGGAACGTATTATCTAGTCATTCTAATCAGTATTTTAATATTGTAAGTTAGGTATACAACCTAATCTAACGCAAGGGGGTTCAGCCTGAGAGACTGGCACGTTTTGGTTGCAATTAAATAATAAACTAAACTAATGAGCACGAATCAGCGATAGGCATGCACGTACACAGATAAATACTCGAGACAATAAGAAGACCTGTCCTGATGATTAAGTAGATCGTCACTTGTTTTATTGATAGTTTTATATGAAGTGTATGTAATTAACCCTTTCTCGTTGGCCCTAATCTTATCGGCGAGTAAACCCTTAATGATTACTTATGTCTAAAAGTTATTCCTAAGTGATCAATTTAGTAACAACCGTGGGAGCCACATTCTCTTCCGTAGTCAAATGCGCAGGCCACTAATAAACACAGAGGTTATCAATGCACTAATAAATAGTAACCAAAGACATCAACATATAAACTTTAATTGATGGGAAAGCAGTTTTAAGGGAGTGCAATCTTTCTCGTCACATTACACAAGCCACCAATCCTGATGAATTAAAGTTTACTAACACAATACAACAAAACTACTTAATGAATTAAATACATGCAGGACCTTCTTACAGCTCTTGTATCTTCGTTCGGGTGTGTCTTGTGCTGCCTAATCGTCTGAATTCGGCCTTAGGTTTCTGTGGTCTTTATACCTCGTATATATTATCCTCCCAAAATTCGTCTGGTCTTGGGGTATTTATAGTTTCTGTCTGAGGGTAAGATGCGGCGCATCTAATAAGTAGATGCGGCGCATTGACTTAACTTCGCGTGGGGTCCAAGATTAATATATTCAGGAATATTCGTACACCGCCAGAAGATGCGGCGTAACTCCATTCTCAGATGCGGCGCATGTCCTTGCTGTCTTGGATCGTATCTTGTGAAATCTTGATAGTGATGCGCCATATGTAATAAGCAAGATGCGGCGTATCTGGAGCAGAATGTCTTGATCTTGTACATTTCAGTAGACTCTTATCTTCTTGCTTGTTTTGCTCCATAATTAGTCCAAAATTGCCAAGTTACACCAAATGCTTGTTTTTAACTGAGAATTACAAAAGTAAACGATTAAGTATCAATTCTCACAGATAATATATTAAAACAAGTCAAATAAATAGGATAAATGACGGTAATAAAATGTACTTATTTGAGTTCATCAATGATCCTAAGGTACTAATTTATAGGCAGAAGGTTTGTTGGTCTGTGTGTTTGGATTGGATGTAAATCCAATGGAGAATGTTGGTTTCTAATTATTTGGAACAAAAATTCAAGCTTGTCATGTCTCAAGGTCAATCCATTGAGATGAAGTTGAGTGATATTAAGTGGATTTGCAGTAAATGCAAGAAGATAGTGGAAATTCTGATGACAAGATGTTTCCACGGATTTGACGGATCCCTAAAAAGGGTTTCTTGCTTGTATTAGAAAGGTAACTCACAGGAAAATTTTGAAAATTCAAATTTTGGTGGGAAATTAGGTTCCTAATGTTCTAAGAGTTTCCTAAAGCATTCTAAGGAGGTTAATGATCAGTGAGCATAATCTAAGACAGCTGCTATCTAAAATCTAAGTGTCAGGATGAGTCAGGAATTTTCGAGAAAAGATACTGTTGTACCCACGGATCCAATCGACAACAAAGGCGGAGCCAAAGTTGGGGAGCCAAGGAATCCCTGGGTCATGGAATGGTGGAACCAAGAGATACACTAGGCGGATCCAATTTCTGGGAATTGCCGGATCCGCCGTCCGAATGTGCTAAAACTTAACAGAGAGCAATGCAAATTTCGCGTTTTCCAACCAAAACCCGAAATTTCTCCTATAACGTATGTAATAGCTAATATATAGTACAAATATACTAAATATATATATTCTAACACATGTTTGCACATAAATAAATCTGATCATAATATTCTACCATATAGGGAGTTAAGCCAAACGGGGGCTTAAACTCGGAAAATTGATAACACTAAGTGCTATCGACCTGCAAATCTCAGTAAGTTCACATACACATCAAGTACTACCACAGTAAGTTAAGAACCATACATGTTTAACACATAATTGTCAAATAATTTCTAGACCCAAACACTCCTCTCATTTGAACTTCTTACTTAACTTCTTGTACCCCTTGTGAAGTTTCATTATCCAACGCCCCAAGTTCTTCATCATCCCCTTGGTTTGCTTGAACTCCGGTGATTCATTCGCAATCGGTGGAAGTTGATGCAAGTATTCTGGTGGAGGGATCCTAGAGTTTGGCAAGCTATCATCGTCACTCATTAATGATGATGATGACGATGTTTGAGCACGAGGACTTTTGCCTTTGTCAACCGCTACCCTAAAATCGCTTAAGGGAACAAAGGTGTGTTGAATTTCATCATAATCGGGAAAAAAACCTAAGGCATTTCTAGGAATTGGTGCAAAAGCTCTATAGAGACGGGTCAAGAGCATTCCATAAGGTATTGCCATGTTACCTTGAATTGGAATATCGGCCATTCGCTTGGCGATATAGAATGCAAGGTTAAAAGGTTGACGGGTAGACACACTATACATCATGTAACATAGACAAGCATTGATGTGATCTCGATTTTCTACCGTGCTAATGACGTTGGCTCTCAAAACTTCCTCTAGCTTCCTAAACTCGGGCTTGAGTTCATTTAGCTCCATAGCAAATGGATCTCTAGCCACTTGCTTACCTCGATGTACCCTAGTTGGGTTATTCCTAGGTAAGAAAAGATGTTCCCTAATGGTTTCTTTGTCGGTCAAGGGAGTGGTATATGGTGACGTTCTTTGAAGGTTTGATTCAAGAATAGTCAAAGACCATTTATCGGAGTAGACACATGTTCCATAATTTGGAACTCCTAAGACCTCACCAAATTGATCTAGGGGAATATTGAACAAGGTTCCATTGACACTAAAGTGAATGCTCATAAGACCATTGTCACTTGAACTAAGACCTATGGTGGCATAGAACTCAAGAATGAACCTAGGTACTATAGGCTCATCAATATCTAGGAGACTATCAAAATGAATTGCGGCTAATTGCTCGCGGAGATTGGTGTCTTCATAGAATGAGGGGTCTACTACCCTACCCTCATGGACGTAATGTTTTTCTAGTGCCTTAAAGATGTTGACTTGGGCATCGGTTAGACCCTTGGTTTTGTGATGTTTGGGAAGGTAATCGAGAGTCTTTTTGTGATCATAATTGGTTGCGGGAGGCATAGTTATCCTAGACACGAAAAATATATATAGTTTAGTTAAAATTATCAAAAGTATATATATATGTCTAGTGTGTGCCTACATGGGGACAATGTGGAGGTGCGGTTATCTCGACTCCTTTTGATGCATGAAAATTGTGTTTATGCAAGTTTTATGATAAAACGAGAGATAACCCAAACGCTCCTACTTCAATGTAGCTACGATTGAATGTACCCGAAAATACATATTAATTATGTATTCCCTTTAGCATTCAAAAGACATTATGCAAGTGATGCTCAAAACATAACGTTTTTTGTATTTGTATGAACAATGTCCAAAAACCATTTTTCCTAGTCGTGAGAAGATTTTAGCAAAAAATTTCTCATGGGGTTTTTGATGAATAATGACAATGTACTACAAGATGCAATTCCTAACTATGAAAAACATGATTTGTTATGCAATTTAGTAAATATGCTCCATAATTTTTCAAGAATTATGCATAACCCCAAGTTTTAGTTTTGTGCATGAAATAGAAATCCTAGACGCAGATCAGGAATGCAAACCTGTTAAGGATACTTACAGTGATGATTTGAGCACAATTTGGTTGAGAAAGATGGCCTAATTTGTGAGTTTGGTGAATTATTGGTCGTATTTCCAGTGGGTGATATCTTTTGGAGTGAATGATGAATAGTACAGGAGTTTATTTAATATAAAAACCTGGTCATCATGTGACGGATTCGGCGGATCCCAAACAAGGGTTCCGCCCTTGTTGTCGTTTGGATCCGCAGGAGCAGAACACAAGGTTTGGCTTTTGCCGTGTTTTGGTTAATCTAAGGTTTGAGCTAATGTCTAATCTACTCACTAGGTTCAATTAATCCTAAGCCAAGTCTAAGATAATTGAAAGGTTCTCTCTTGAGAGGTTTTGTGAGGATGTCGGCAATGTTGTCCTCTGAGGAAACTTTCTCAGTTGAGATGTTTCCCTTCTGAACATTGTCACGAAGGAAGTGATGACGTATCTCTATGTGTTTGGTTCTAGCGTGTTAGACTGGGTTTTTGCTAAGATCAATAGCTCCTTTGTTGTCACAAAGAATGGGGATGTCGTTGAGTACAATTCAGTAGTCGACGAGAGCTTGTTTCATCCACAGTGCTTGTTGGCAAGCTTTTCCTACTGACACGTACTCGGCTTCAGTTGTTGATATGGCGAGAGCTGTTTGTTTCTTAGCAAACCATGAGGTGAGACAATGTCCTACAAAAGTACAAATACCACTAGTACTTTTCCTATCAACATAGTCACCGGCATGGTCTGAGTCGGCATACACTATGGTTTCTACACCTGTCCCTTTGGGATATCATAATCCTAAATGTGTAGTGCCTTTTATGTACCTAAATATCCGTTTAACGGCTTCAAGATGGGATGTTTTGGGATCTTCTTGAAAGCGTGCACATAGACAAACACTAAACATGATGTCCGGTCTACTAGCCGTTAGGTAGAGTAAACTACCAATCATCCCTCTGTATTTAGTGCTATCTACGGATTCACTTTTTTCATCCTTGGTTAGTTTGGTTTCGGAAGACATTGGTTTTTTCATGGGTTTTGAATCTTCAAGACCAAACTTCTTAAGCATATACTTGATATACTTAGATTGGTTGAAGAATATCCCATCTTCTAATTGATTTATTTGGAGACCTAAGAAAAAGTTTAGTTCCCCCATCATACTCATTTCAAACTCGTCATGCATGATTTTTGAGAAATCGTCGCATAACTCTTGACAAGTTGAACCGAATATAATGTCATCCACATATATCTGGATGATGATAATATGTGATCCCTTTTTCTTGGTGAAGAGAGTATTGTCTACTAGGCCCATGGTATACTTATGTTCAACTTGGAAGGTCTTAAGTCGATCATACCAAGCTTTTGGTGCTTGCTTAAGTCCGTATAACGCTTTCTTAAGTTTGTAGACATGATTAGGTTTTTCAAAATTGGCAAAGCCGGGAGGTTGTGCTACATATACTTCTTCATTTATGAAACCATTTAGAAATGCACTTTTGACATCCATTTGAAATAGTTTAAAGTCATATGCACATGCATATGCAAGTAATATCCTAATTGACTCAAGTCTAGCTACGGGTGCAAAAGTCTCATCATAATCTATACCCTCTTGTTGGTTATAGCCTTGGGCTACTAACCTAGCTTTGTTTCTAGACACAATGCCATTTTTATCCATTTTATTTCTAAAAACCCATTTTGTACCTATTATGGTTTGATTTTTAGGCTGTGGAACTAATGTACAAACGTCATTCCTAACAAATTTATTTAATTCTTCTTGCATCGCAATGACCCAAGATTCATCTTTTATGGCTCCATTGATATTTTTAGGTTCTATTGTTGAAACAAAACAAAAGAAATTACTTTCATTTTGAGCTTTAGACCTTAATGTTCTTTCGTTGAGTTTTCCTATGACGTTTTCTAATGGATGACTTTTTGTTTCTTTGATGTTGACTAAATCTCTTTTTACTGGTTCATCTTCTTTATCATTTTCAACATTTTCCTGATTTTCAACCATTTGGTTTTCAACTAAGTCATCATCTACCAAAGGTGATGTCTTAGAGGGAGGTGGACTTTAATCGAATGTTACATTCAATGATTCCTCGACTCTTGAGGTTTCTTTGTTCAAAACTATGTATGCTTTTCTAGTTTGTGAGTATCCTAGAAATACACCTTCATACGACTTTGGGTCGAATTTGGTGAGATAATTCTTTGTGTTTAAAATGAAGCACTTGCTTCCAAACACTCTAAAGTATCCTAAAGTAGGCTTTTTGCCTCTGTATAACTCATATGGAGTCTTTCCCAAGAATGGTCTAATTAGAACTCAGTTTAGAATATATGTAGATGTATCTACAGCATGACACCAAAACTTTTGAGATATGTTTTGTTCATTTAACATGGTTCTACTCATTTCTTGAATTTTCCTATTTTTGCGTTCTACCACACCGTTAGATTGAGGGGTTCGAGGAGCCGAGAAATTATGAGTTATGCCATTGGCATCACAAAAAGCTCCGAATTGGAATTCGTTGTCGAATTCACGACCATGGTCAGTTCTAATTGATACTATGTTACTTCCTATTTGATTTTGAATTTTCTTACTTAAGATTTCAAATTTATCAAATGCTTAGTTTTTAGTTTTTAGAAACTTAGTCCATGTATACCTAGAGTAGTCATCTACTATTACCAAAGTATAGAAGTTTCCCCCATAACTTTGTATAGCGGATGGACCAAACAAATTCATGTGTAATAATTCTAGACACCTAGATGTAGACACCATGTTTTTAGTCTTATGGCTATTATGAACTTGTTTTCCTATTTTGCAAGCATCACAAAAGTGTTGGTCATATTTCAACTTGGGCAGGTTCCTAACGAGTTCCTTAGATGATAAGGATTGAATTAACCTCATATTGGCGTGACCTAAGCGCCGATGCCATAGAGTTGAGTTTTCGTCTAAGGAGATAAGACAAAGCTTGTCTTTAGGTGTTTTGTCGAGTTTCATAACGTAAACGTTATTCTTCAAAACACCTTTTCCTACAGTTATGCCATCCTTAAGTATTTTACTTCTATTTTCACTGAAAATGACGTTATAGTTTTTGCGGCATAATTGACTAATACTAAGCAAGCTAAATCCTAAGTTATCTACATGAGCAACATCATCAATAGTGAGAGAGTCATGAGAAATGGTACCTTTTCCGATGATTTTACTTTTAAGCTTGCTACCGAATGTGACATTACCTCCGTCATACACTTGGTAGTCTGAGAAGAGGCTTTTTTTTTCCCGTCATGTGCCTTGAGCACCCACTATCTTTGATCCATTCATCAGGTTCTAGTTCAACTTTTAAGCACACCTAAGTTCAAGAAAAACTCAAGCGTTTGGTCCCCAATATCTCATGGGTCCGTTTGGGTTAAACATAACATTATCATGATTCATGTATGGAAATGGTGGACAAATGTTCCATGGCATGAAGTTGGGACCTTGAAAGTTTCTAGACATGTTTTGGTTCCAATTTCTTTGATAATGATGTTGCGAGTTAAAGTCACTCTTTGGAAAAGGGTGTTTGGGAAAACTAGTTTTGGGTGCCTGTTGAACCGTTTTAACTCTATACTCATTTCTAACTTGACCTTTCCTATAGACACTGATGGTTTTTGTTTATTATCAGTAGTACTAGTACTAGGTTTTCTAGTGAGTCTAACGAATTCAGTACGGTCAGTTTTTAGAACCTTTTGTTCACAACCTGTACCGGCGGATCCTTTTGGCACAACTGGCGGATCCAAAACTTTGGATCCGTCGGATCTGTCAGCTTCTGACTTAGTTGGAACAGTTTCTTTTTCTTTCACTGTTTGTTTCTCAAACTCACCTAAGCTTCCTAGTTTCATAAATCCTAGTCCGGTTTTGTCATTAGGTAGTTTTTGTATCTTCATTATCTCATCTGTACAACTTACGTTTTTATCAAACTTTCTAAACTTAGAATTTTGTTTGATGAGTTCTTCCTGTGTTGACTTTAGTGTTTCTAGTTCTAACTTAAGCTCCTGACATGACACACATGTTTCTTTAACACTTTTACCCTTTTCAATTCTTATCCCCTTTTCTTTTAACCAATGAACTTCGTTTTCTAAAAAGTGTTTTTGTTTTGGGGGGTTTGGGTTTTTATGAATTATATCGTGATCTAGGTTCACACTATAAATTCTATTTCTTCTTCTATATAGAGGATTTCTTTTCTTCAGAGATGTAACAATTTCGTCCAAGATTCTTAAATCTCTTCCGCCATGGCTAATTCTTCTCATCTTCACTACTATGAATCATGACTCTTCCACTCACTTGACCTACTTAGCTTTCAAGGCAATTACTCATTCTCTATGACTTTAACTATTTCTAAGAATTTCTGCTATATTTTCTTCCATCACCCATTTTGTGAACTTTGAGGTTTCCTATGAGCTCATCCATGTGTCATACATTGAAAGATCCTTTAAATTCTTCAATAGCTGTCACCTTTGCTCTCCACTTCGGATGGAGTGCTCTTAAAATTTCCTTTCAAAATTCTTACTAGAAAAAGATTCATCAAGTGCTTTAAGAGATGTAATGATAGTATTAAACCTAGAAAAAGCACTATCAATGGTCTCATCTTCAGAGATAACAAATTGTTCATATTGTTGAACAAGAAGATCAATTTTGTTAACTTTGACTTGTGAGTTCCCTTGATCAGTGATGATTAGTGATTGCCAAATATCTTTAGTTGTTTTACACATGAAAACTCTTTCATATTCCTTTTTAGGTAAGGCATTGTAAAGCATCATTTTGGCTTCATTATTTTTAGCAATCAACCTCTTTTGTTCATCACTATGACGAATAAAAGAGTTACCTATATCCCGACCACCTGAAATATCACTACTTATGGGTTTGTAATCACCCTCTACAATAATATACCACAGATCTATGTCCTTTGACTTCACATATGTCTCAAAGCGATTTTTCCAATATATGAAACAATTTGGTTCAAATAGTGGTGGTCTTTGCATAGATTTCCCTTCTTTAAAGTTTTCAAAATCCATGATCATTTAAAGTTTTTAAAATACAATATATTTTGAAAATCTTGAGTAACACCGCTCTGATACCAATTGTGGAAAACTAGAAGGGGGTTGAATAGTTTTACCGTTTAAAATTTATTCGCTTTGTTACTTATCGTGATTTCAAAGTCAAGTAAACAATCAAGCACACAAATAATTTGATATAAGTAAATAAGTAAAGAGAGGAAAGATCAAACCACACAACACAATCGTTTATAGTGGTTCGGCTACAAGGACTCTCTTCCTTGCCCTACTCCACTCCTCGAGCCTCTAACTCGAGAGTTTATCTTTACTAAGAAACAAGCTCCCTTCTAGGCGGAGAAAACCTTTACACGTCGCTTAATCTTTTTACGGTACTAAGCTAAACACCGAGTTCTTTACAAGGGTACAACCACTCCCGTTTGGTTCTTTACAAGGGTATAATCACTCCCGTTCGGTTCTTTACAAGTGTACAACCACTCCCGTTCACTCTATGTGTTTTGAGGACTAAAACACTAACCAGACTCTACTGTATGAATGATACTAACTATGATGTGTGACTAATACAAGAACACACAGACTCTATGTTAGAAGGAAGATAATAGACTGTTACTCCTTATATGTTGAGATCTTCTTTGCTACAAAAGGAAAGATCTATGAAATGTTAGTAAGCTAAGGGTTAGTGATATGCAAATGAATGAGTATGTATTTTAAGCTGTATGAGTGATGAAATGGCCAAATGATCAGCTTGCTATTTATAGGCAAAGCTGATCAACAGGCGGCGGATCCGGCGGATCCCTAAATATGGATCCGCCGTGTCAGGCCAGCTAAGAGATCTTCAAATCTTTCCAAATCTTGCCATATCTTTCCATATCTTCAAATGTCAACTCTTTGGCTTGAAGATCTAAACAAAATATCACAAAATCTTACCAAGATTGTGTACATGATGCATGCCATGATGTCATCCTAATATTTAACTAATAAAGTTTCCATTTTAAGAAATAAACATGTAAACTTGTATATTTTATTCCTAGTGAACTTTGTAATGTAAAATGTGTTTGTAAAATGCTTATCACTATAAATGTAAAAGACTTAATCTTATTTATGCTTTGCTTAAAGATAAACTTTATAATTGTCATTAACAAAACTAAGCAAAGATCGTAAAATATAAATAACGTTTTTAGGACGATATTTGTATTAACACATACCAATGACAATTCAGACCTTACCATCCAAACCGTCTACTGCTGAACTCAAAGGAAAATTGCTTGAAGATATCATCGATGATCCCGAAGAGGAAGAACTTCATCAGGCCTTACTCAATTCAATCAAGAAAGCAGAAAAGAAAGGAGAGGCATGCAAGAAGGATAAGCCCAGCAAGCGTCGTCATGATGATCACGACAAAGACGATCAAGCGAAGAAAAGAAAGAAACCTTCTAAATCGACTGGCCCTTCTACTACAACACCTTCTTCTGGCACCACCAAGCAAGCAAGCCAAGATAAGTCCGTACCTCTAGAAACTGGGGCATTTGATGAGGTTGAACATCATGACGATTTAAGTGTTGATCAAGAAACTGCTGCTGCACCACTAAGAGTTCCAACTGTTCCAGCACCACCAGCAGATGCTCCACTCAAACCAGCACCAGAATGGGTCAACCCTAACGCTCCAAGGTTCGATTGGTTTGAAACAATGGTGGATGCATATCCAGCAGTTCCAGCCGAGGATGAAGCACCTGTTGAAGGTTCGATTGTGGACTTCACCAAAAGATTGAATAAGGTGATGAGAGTTCAGAAATTGGGATTGACTGACATCATCAATGTTCGTAAAGCAGGCTTCTTGGAATTCAAAACTGTCACAACTTCAGAGCTGGAATTTGAATACAACTTGGAACAAGTGACAAGGGCTCTTTCAGAGAATATTGATTGGGATCATGCACGGGCTTCTCATCCATCTGACAACTTTCAACTCCATGATTATTCGCAACCCTTACCCCTCGTTGGTCCTTCTCGCAACCCGAAGATACCCAAAGCATATTTTTTCAACAACGATCTGGAGTATCTGGTCTATGGAAACACAAACCCAGAAAAACGATATGCTACTTCCCTTACCAAATATCAGGCAGCATCTTATGTATTAGAAGGTTTTGAAGAACAGGTCAGTGATTTATTCGTCAACAAAACTCAAGAATAAAATGATGAAGCTGCTATAGGAATCTATCACTGGCCGGATATGAGGAAGTGGTTCTACAAATGGAAGCTCACTTTTCCTTCGAAGACTAAAGTTTATCACAGAAGTAGAATTCTTTCCATAACAAGCGCTAAAACAGAATCGAAATATGGATACAACTTTCTGAAAAAGATCACCGTGAGGAGGCTGGATGATCAAGAATACACCTTCAGCGAAGCAGATTATCCCTACCTGCACATCAACGATATTGAAGACATGTATCTCCTGAAAGTTCAAGGAAAACTCGAACATCTTCCTGGACGTCTTCAGTATGACATCGTCAACTTGGTTCTGCTATACATCCGCAATATTTTCATCAGATCAAGAGTTGAAGACGTGCATCTTGGGGTAGAAAGCTACCAGAAGAAATTGAACTTAGTCAAGCCTAATCTCAAACCTTCGGGGATATCAGAAAAGAGACCTTATACTTTCGATGATAGACCATTCGGGGTAGTATACGTCAGAAGAAATTCATCAAAGTTCATGGGTTATCAAGACCTTCACAAATTCAACGATGAAACTTTGCTACTTGTCAAGTCTGAACTTGAGAAAATTCTGGAAAACCATAGAAAGGGGTTGAAGTAGGGGTGGCTAAGGCATATGACCTGGGGTAAGAATGATGTGAAGCAAGCTATCAAATTCATGGAGAAGATTGACCGAAGAATCAAGTTTCGAGTGACGATGAGACGATTGGAAAGCTATGTGGGAGGACGAGCCAAAATCCCTAACATTCTCACTTTCCGTCGGCCTGAGCAGTAATCACTGGTATCATTGTAATATTTCATCATCTTTCATCATTTATTATCATTGACTATGGCTTGTGCACACACAACAGTGCACAATCCGTTCTTGTAATGAAAGGACCCTGAGGTACGCTTCAGTGCCTCAATCCTGATCAAAGGAGCGAAAGCTTCTTACTTATGAGTAGAATTAACCTGAATGTTTTCTAAGTTTTTCAAAATTCTACTCATAAGGACAAGTATTCCCTTGTTAAGGGGGAGTATTTGAAACATAATCTTTGTTCTTAAAACCAAAAGTTCTTGAAATTCTTCCCATAAACCTCAAAAAGCATATTTTAATCAAAAGTTTATCAAAAACAACATGAGTATGCTATTTTTGAGGGGGAGAATTAAGATATGATTAAAATATGGTAAATCATAAGTTGAAATCTCAAGAGCTCGACTCAGAATTGAACTCTCGAATTGACGATATCAAAAGTCAGTAATCGAAAAGACATGTCAGGGACGGGTAATAATTTCAAGCTGGTTTATCCGGTGATGTAAACGTGTCTCGCAAAGGACGTGTCTGAGTAGAATGTACCGATTTCGAGAGATTTTCCTTGAATATGATCTGGACGGGTAATAATTTCAAGCTAGTTCTACTAGTGATGTAAACGTGTCTCGCGACGATCATGTTCATTGAAAATCAATCAATTCAAAAGTGTTAACTCTACCCGACATTTGCAAATTTAAATTAATTACGTATGAGCACATGTTAAGGGGGAGTATTTCTGAAAATCACAAAACTCTCAAAGTGTTAACAAAATATGTGTTTATGATCATAAGCACTTTGAGAGATTTTCAAAAAGTTTGGTTTATGGCAACAATAGGATAGTCATGGAGATATAAGGTGACTAAGGTTAGGAAAAACCGTCCTATGATCCGCCAGAGCCGGAGGGATCTACCCAAGGACAACACCAATAGTTTAGAACTAGAAAGTCCTAGGTATGATGAAAAAAGGAGAAAAGAAATGAAAGGAGAAAAAAGGGGTTGAAGAATGAAAAAGAAAAGTAAAGAAAAGGGTGAAAAGAAATAGCCCTCCATTTGATCAACCTTAGGGCAGACACCGGGTTCATTACATATGCTACTGGTTGTTAGTACGGTAACACCGGTATTAAAGATTAAAGCCGTTATGGACCCAATGACGCACTGCACTAAACCTTCTAGCCACTCAGGTGTCTCTCAAAAGACACTTGTTTCATTTCACACGGAGAACCCTTCATTATCTATCGACCTCTCACTCCGAGATGTGTTGGTATTGAAAAGGAGGCAATCTGCTCCATGCCTCCGATGACCAAAAAAATAAGCACTGAATCGAGTCTAGAGCCAAGAGATACAACAAAAGATCTCATAGGTACACTTAGTATTTCTACACTGGTTGTTCAACAAAAGGAACGCTAGTTGTAAATTATAAGAGTGTCCTTCGCAGATCTCAGTAATATGCCGAGAACATTCATGAGGGAATTCACAAATTGTGATTCTCAATGATTGAATGGAAATACTGCTAGGGTAAACATCAAACAGCCCTGACAGCAGGTCACTTCGGTAATCCCTTGTGGGTTACGCTTAGTGTTAGCTCCAATACGGTCTACATTCGTGGGGTGATCTCCAGCGGCTCACTGAATCGTTGATGCACTTCGGTGTGTCTGTGTAAGCCCTTTCGGGGGTATCCGATTTAGAACGGCCTTGGCTAGGATTAGAGAAAATCTTCACACTATGCTGTTGACGATCTCGAAGTTTGAACCTGTATGTGCCGGATGATTTATTGCTAACTGTTTACCTGCAGCTAATCATGGAGACCTGGAGTTACATAACCACCATTCCATCATGCTCATATCCTAAAGAAAAGTTCACACAAAGACTAAGAGATATTCAAAAGTTCAAAGAAATTAAAGAAAAGTCAAAGATCAAGCACAACAAACTTTCACAAGTCAAAGATTGAAGCTTATGAAGTGAGAACCATTTGAAGAACATAAGTCAAAAGACATATGAGCATGGTGGAAAAGACATAAAGATACAGTTATCAAAGAACGTTGGTGAAAGGCAGATCGAGATGTTACCATATCATATCACAACAAGAACAAAGAACAAAGATTCCAAAGACGTCAAAGCCAATGAAGCAAAGACGACGTCAAGCAACCTCGATGACCAATACTTAGGGGGAGATTGTTGGGAACATGTTATTAGTCTATCAAGTATTGATCATTTATGTAATAGGTTGCTTAGGCCTTTAGGTTAGTTTTATGTTTCGGCCTATGTAGAAGGCCTATGGGCCGTGGTGTTTTATTTATATTAATTATGTTGTTAATTAGGGCTAAAGCTCTTTCTTGTAGAAACACTATAAATACCCCCTCCAATTTAAAGGAGAGGGTTGGTGGTTAATGCAATTATCATTTCATTAGTCTTAAGCATTCCTTCCACTAACTTTCTCTCACTAACTTTCTCTCTCTAGAATATTAGTAGCTTGTGTGATAATTAGTAGTAACATCAGCAACAGTTGACACAGCTGTCCCTAGCTTATGAAAACAACGACGAATAACATTCTTATGAGAGAAGCTGCGTTGAAATTTCTGGTCCGCCGAGGTAGACAACTATAAGAGCATTTCGCGACAAGTTGCACTTGTGTTATACAGATCATCGGATGTAATCTCCCATTCCGGCACAAAACACTCAGGAGGATTTGGGTCGGAACCTGAAATACAGATTAAGGAGATTAGCTTAAAATGTATATTGAAAGCCATTAGTAACCGACAAAGAGAACGAAAATATAAGCGTACCTTTCTTAGAGGTACTCGCAACTTGCTTCGAAGTACCCACACCTGCAACCTCAGCCGATGCCCTAGTCACATCTGAACCTGCCAAAACATAAAGAGAAACACTTAATTAAATAAACTCGTCAGAAGGAAGGAAACCAAACAAGGGACGTACCTTTACCAACACGACGAGTCTTTCTCAGGGAAAGATCACGTTCAGACTCCCCTGAAGATGGATCAGTCGAGGAATCACCTCGAGGAACAAAAACATCAGGGCAGTGCGCAACTGCTTTAGTAACATCAATCGTAGCATCACCATTCTCTTGCTGAGAATCAACCACCGCTAGCTTACGCTTTTTGGAAGCCCCTTTCTGCGCACTATATGTTCCCGAGGTACTTCCAGTCTTCTGCCTACAGGACTAAGGAATGGAACTAGAATCACCTTTGCCTTTAGACCTCGACTGGGGATCGGGTCGAGTCACCTTGGCTTGGTTTGAAGTCAATGGTGGAATAACATCATCGGGAGCACCAGGGGCCCTAGTGTGATCTCTAACTGACTGAACAAAGGTGGGCTGACCTGTAGGGTCTCCTTCGTACATCGGCTCGGTAGTAATTTTGGTACCTTGCAAAGAGGCTAAACGAAGGAATCTCGCCATGCTCAACACTGCAAAATAAACAAAATAGATAGACAAGTATGAGAACATGATATATATGAAAATAAGTACAGGGATGGATATATCATTCCCATCGGCATCTTCCATGACCGGCTTAAGATAATCACCATCCCACACTTTACTAAGCCTATTTTCACAAGAAACTCCTGAGGGGGTCTCCGAAGGATCATTGGGGACTTGGAAAGTAATCTTACGTCTTCAGCAAAATAATCGCCCTTATTAGGAGCGAGGAATTTAACGCATGAATGACGATGTCGCCATGGCAAATCCATGGGAATAGCTCGTCGGTCGATAAGAAAGAAATGAACTTTCCATTCTTTCAACCCGGTCCAACGCTCATAAAAACACTGAGGAGCGCCACGACGACGAGAAAATGAAAACCAGTCACCTTGCTTGCACAACGTGTAGAAAACACGAAACAAGACCACTCGAGGTACGATGCGAAGGGCATGACAAAATATATCAAAGTTATTAATTTGGTTAAGACCAAGGGGAACGATTTGACTGATGTGCACTTTGAATTTTTTTATCACATTCAATAAAAACTTAGAAAAAGGGACGCGCACTCTGGATATGGTGAGAAAATGGTAATAAAGGCCAATCACCTTACTTAGGTTAATATCGCTCATGACAAAACTAGGAGGAGGAAGACGAGGGTGAAAATCCTCAGGGATGCCAAAGTCAGAAATAACAGGGTCAAGGTCCTAGAGGTAAACACATGCATATCTTGTTTTTGCACAGTTTCAATTGTTTCGTCATTCGAACCCTCTAGAGTGGTGGAACCAGCCATATGGAATGCCAAGTAGGAACAATCAATAAAGAAAAACGGAAAACATGAAATCTACAAGATAAAAGTTGGCATATATCACAAAGTGTTGGATTTATGTTATACAACACAAATAATGAAACATCATTCATTACAAGGACAATACTACACTCATGTGACTAATAACTAGTAGTTGCAGAAAATTACGAAAGAATGCCACTAAATTAACTAACGCCACCTTATCTTCTTTTAACTCTCGTGTTTCACATACGCCACATAATATAATAGAGCTAATTTCCAAAATAGTATTTTAATTTAACTTTTTTCAAAAAATAGTACAAAAATAATGGCTTTTCCCAAAAATGTCATGTGCGAATGTGCGACTCCATCCAATGTGCGACACGTGTCCACTTATTTAATATTAAAGTATAGTGGGTAGGTGGGTAGGTGGGACTTTGACTTTGAATTTCTGCTTAAATGACAAATATACCCTTCTCTTAAATATAAATAAATACCAATTTGCACATTCGCACATTTGCACATCCGCACATTCGCACATTCGCACATTTGCATATTTGCACATTCGCACATTCGCACATTCGCACATGACCAAAATACCCTCTTTTAAATGTGTGACATTAAATGTGCGAATGTGCGAATGTGACTCATTCTTACTTCTTCCCTGATTCTTTCACCCCAACAATCTGTGCTAACAAACGAAAAGTATAACAACCCCACAGTTTTTTATTGCTTTCACAATCATCAAATCCGATTAAAATCCGATTATGCCTTATTGCTTTCACAAACAAAAACTTTTCTTATTCCAACTAAAAAGTCCCCAAAAGTGGGAGCTCTTAATGACATATTAAACAGGTTCACACAACTAATTGGGATGTAAATACATAAGTCTCAAACTAAAGCACAATACATATCGGAATCAAATATTCAATGAGAAAACAGAGATTCTTCCTTTCACATGACCAGCCCACTCCTCTGATGTAATTACTAATTACCAAAATAGTAGCATTCAGGCCGGAAAGAGATGAAGATGAATGATACATAATTAAATATAAATCACTGATAGATCTATTCAAAACTCTAAATAAATATTCAAAACTCTAGATCTATTCACCACCTGATAGATCTATATATTATACGATTTTTTTTATAGATCTACACATATTATTTAGAGTTTTGAATATTTATTTGGAAGTTTTGAAGGTGATTTTGAATATTTATTTTGCTGGCCGAAATTTTTGGTGGCTGGCTGGCCGAAATTTTTGATGGCCAGGCGGTGGTGATGGGTGATGAATGAGGGAGAAGGAGATGATGAAAGAGATAAGGATAAGAAGTGAAATTGGTATTTATTTATATTTAAGAGAAGGGTATATTTGTCATTTAAGCATAAATTCAAAGTCAAAGTCCCACCTACCCACTGTACTTTAATATTAAATAAGTGGACACGAGTCGCACATTGGATGGAGTCGCACATTCGCACATGATCTTTTTGGGAAAAGCCATTATTTTTTGAAAAAAGTTAAATTAAAATACTATTTTGGGAATTAGCTCAATATAATAGTTAGTAAAAGTTTTTTTTTTTTTTTTTTTTAACAAGTTTTTTTTTTTTTTTTTTTTTTTGTTTTTTTTAACAAGTTCACATGTTTGCCAAAATAGGTAACTTTATTTCTACGCAAGTAACCATCTTGAAAATTGTTTCTGCCAACTTTTTGTTCTCATTTTCTAAGGGTGTTGGCAATGTCCGCGGTACCACACTAGACGGGACTAGTGTGGCACGGGAACACTGCCGCCATCAAAAAAATATGCCACACGGGACCAATTTGGGTGAGATGGTCACGCACGGGAAGGAATCAAATTGGGCATTTATGTTTTGTTTTTTAGTGAAATTTTGGGTGAGTGATGGGATTTTGGGTGAGTGATGTGCTGCCAATAAAAATATGGGTGAGTGATGGGAGAGAGAGTAAATGATGTGGCATAAGGGGATTGGTTGAGAGTGAGTGATGGGAGAGAGAGGGACTGAGGCATTGCCAACACCCTAAAGTTGTTTCACGTGATTGCACAACAAAACCAATCACCTTTAATGAGTCGTTTGGTTTACGGGTATAAGGTGGTATGGATTCAAAGAATTATGAAATTTATTGTTTGGTTCCATTTTTGATTCTCTGACACATGATTTTCAATCATAGATCCATAGATGCCTCCACTAGTATCTTTTGGTGATATCCATCAATCACATTTTACCTTTAAGTCTTTAAAATTATTTCAACCACATATTTGTTTATCATTACTTTTATTTTTTATTTTTTTCTATTTCAAACTAATTTACACTACTACAAAAAGAAGCATCAAGACCCCTTCATGGAGACCGGATACTAAAGAAACGGGTCTAAAATCCGGAATCCACCCCTCCAAAAATAATCTGGACCGGTTCTTACCAAAAAAACCGGTCTTGATTCAGGAAACAAACCTAGACCGGTTAATCTTATGAAAACCGGTCTATTAAAAGTTAAATGAGACCGGTTTTTAGTTTAAAAACATGTCTCGATTATTTATTGAATGGAGACCGGTTATTTCATAAAAACCGGTCTCCATATATTTTTTAGAATAGCACTTACGATTTGTTGAAGTAAGGTATTATTTCCAATTATCTTTAAGCAAGCATATATATTCTTTTAACATCCACATAGTAAAACTAAGTAAAAAAACATAGATGAATATATAGTTTAACACCCGTCCGATATTAACCTATTAGAGGTTAATCTTGGATTGTCACCATTTGGGACTACTTTTATAACATATTGTTTCATTTAGGATGTGAATGCTTATTATTGGATTGAGTATTATTTTAGAAAAAAATTGATAGCATTTTTCCCTTACTCCTACGAGTATGCACTTATACGTATACTTGGGGAGTTAAGGGGAAATGCTGTCGATTTTTTTTTAAATAATACTCAATCTAATAGAAATTATAATTTGTTTACATGGAAAAGTTGTCTGATTTCATGAAAGCTGCTGAGGATGATCGGGTGATGAGCGGAAAAGATGAAATTTTTTGTCCTTGTAAGAAATGTAGAAATGGTGTATTGTATGAGAGCGCTAATGATGTTAAAAACCATCTAATAAGAGATGGGTTTACGAGAGGGTACACTTTATGGGATTTTCATGGTGAAAAAAGAGTTGCTAGTAACACGTCAGTTTCTGAATGTAATAACAATGATTTGCCAATTAATAATGATCGTCATAATTTGACTGACATGTTACATGATTTGGATGGTGATGTTGCACAAAAGGAGCACGCTAAATTTGAAAAATTATTTGTCGCCGCTGAAAAAGCATGTGGGGTCTTGATGCTTGTTTTTGTAGTAGTGTGTATCATGTTACGTACATTAAGTTGGATCACTACTACAAAACTAGGCTAATGCAACAAAAATTTGTATCGGTAGATTTCTGTTGCCAATTTGTGTCGAGTCTAGGGTTGATGCGTCCAAAATACAATCGAGCCCAACTAAAATTAAAATATAAGATAATATTTAAGTTCATCTCGAGTTCGGTTCGAAAAGCTCGATACATAAATAAATAAGTGTTTACATATAGATTGTTTACATATTAGCCATTAAAATATACATAAATATATCACATGAAAGCTAGACAATAACTCGAGTCAATCCTATATTAGGGGTGACAATCGAGTCGTATTCGGGTTGATCTATTAAGCGTTGCAGGTTGGCGGGTTAGTATAACATCTATCCAAACACGACCAATTTATTAATCGTTTCAAGAAACTCAACACTAACCCAGACGTGCATAACACGTGTA
Organism: Artemisia tridentata subsp. tridentata; assembly: GCA_021014915.2. Lineage (NCBI taxonomy): Eukaryota > Viridiplantae > Streptophyta > Magnoliopsida > Asterales > Asteraceae > Artemisia > Artemisia tridentata. Next base: position 154,574,269 of record CP139503.1, on the reverse strand, counting down.
ACTGATTTGTGACCCGTTTAACCTATTTAAGTCAAAAGGCCGAACAGTGAATAAGGTTGTTGGTTTGTCAATTTAACTAGTTATAAGCGTTAATTTCAATTGTATATGAGTTATAATCGTAATTCATTCAAATTAAGTACATAACAAAATACATTTTATCCACGTCCAACATAAAACCTAAGTTATATATTTTATTTTTAAAGGCTTATATACTTAAACGGGTTCACGGTTCGACCTGTTTAATATTTACTCAACCCAAACACGACCCGTTTGTTATACGGGCTAGATAGGTTGACTTATTTTTGTACCCAAACTTGTTTATCTTCAACCAAAACATGTTTAACTTCGTGTCGTTTATCGTGTTGTGTCGAGAATTGCCACCCATAGCCTATATAAGCTAAGCGTCGACTTGTTAAAAATTTCGAGCTCATTTTTTATGCTCGAGGCCCAATAAAACCCGACTCAAACGAGTTCGAGCTTGGGTTATTCGACAAAAACTCAAATCGTTTGCATCTACTACCTTATAAAAATTAATACCATAACAATTTTTTTATTTTTTCATCATCCCCCCAAAAACCCACCACCAAAAATTTCAACTTTAATTTCATTTTCCCCCTTTTCCTCAAATATTTTAGTTCCCCCTAAATTGATTAGGGTTCTATTATTTCCCCCATCTCACATTTACTCATCTTCCATACCACTGCCGTCACCATTTTTACCTCTATTAATCTCATCTCGCTCAAACTAATAAAAAAACACCTAGTTACTGTCAACAAGTAAGTGATCTTGTATTATTTTGTATTTCTTAATTCATATTAATTAGATGTTTAACGATTAGTTTTCCTTGTTTAATTGGGAATTTATTGTAGTTTGAGGGGCTGGCATCCGGTTTGTGCCTTGATCTCTAGCCACAAGGATGTATAAAGATTATGCTTTGGTATCTTCTACTCATCTATTTACTTAAGTGTTTCTCTTTAATTTGATTTATAAATGGAGTATTACTTTTTGTCAGTCTTAAGATAGTTTTGATGAATGCTGATAAACTCCCAGAGAAACTAGAGGTGAAATTTTTTTCTACTTCTATTGTCATTTATTATTAGTAGTAATTTCGACCATATATTGATAAATGGGTCGATTTGGATTGTGTCTTATCTCAAACGGGTCAAATAAAGGAAAAATAGCTCGCGGAATGCTTGAAACATGTTGAAAGTTGTCTGAAGTCTAAAATGCATACAACATTCTAAATTGTTTTCTTTGAAGTTAGATTATTATCCATGTTTCATTGGGTATACATGTAATTGCCCCATATTTTTTTGTAACCCAATTATCACGTTAGCTATTTATAGTTTCTTTTCATTACAAATATATGTTTCTAGTCAAGCCAACCCCGACAGACTCTTTTTTACCAGTACTAAAACTTGCATTGTTTCATCCTAAACTTGCCTTAACCTGCGGCTATATCATTTATACCAACTCGCGTGTTAATTGATCATGCATCGATGGAGTCAGTAGTGGAAACTTTCAATTGTCAAAAGGTTAGGTTCACCTTGATTATATTGGACGAGGTGTACTGGTGTTGTATGCTTTTAAAGCTCATCCATGAATTTTGATTTGTTTTTCAGGGTGGTTTTGCTTATCCTTCAGATGATACTGTTGACAAACAGGTGATCAGCAGCACATATACTTTAGATAGAAAACTTAAATATTCGCATAATGAAATGATATTTTTTTAATCATAAGTGAATTATGTACATATGTGCATTTGAACATATCTTACACCGATAAAATCAAACACGTCTTGAGTCTATCATAAATAAATCATATACAAATAGCATTTCTAAATGTATAAAACTTAGAGAAACATGTAAACAGTATAATATATGTGAGTAAGTTTATGCATAGAGCTTAGTATCTGATGAGATTTGAGAAATATAGTCTTTTTGCCAATACAAGACTCTTCATGCTGTGCCCTTATTGCTGAAAAGTTTGCCTTGACGGTGCCTAAATTGTTGGTGGGAAAAGGTGTATCTCGCCTTTTGGTATGCATGACTTATATAATATTGAATCATTCATTTACATTTCCTTATATTATTTTCTGTCCTTTGACTGTTCGCAGCTGCCTAATACTTTTTGAGATTACTTTGGATCCTAATTATACCGTATTAAAGAAGTGACATAACAGTTCTTGCAATGTCCCATATGCGGATTATAAATTCTCGATGAATGATGATGTTTTTGCGTTTTTTGGACATTTGAAAATTGGCTATGACTTTTGTGTTTTGTTGAAAAAGTAAAAGGCGAAATTGAGTTAGTCAACCGATGATATTTTTGGTACCACACTACCATATTCTTGAAGAATTTGATGTTCTTGTTAAATACTATTCTTATTGGGTTGGTCAATGAAGATGGTGTAAATGTATTAAACGCTTGATTGTTTTGCAACAAATTAGCTTTAGACCAGAAAGTATAAATTCACTTTCGCCTTTCTAATATTGAAAAGGGCTGAAGACGTTGTTGACAATTTGCAACCGTCTTTCCAGTAAAAAGTACTTTAGTTTACGTTTTTGTGTAGTGAGGGTTGTGTTTTAATGAACATTTAAATTTTGTTTTTAACTGTTAACTGTTATCTGTAATTGCTTACCAGTCATTTTCACAGGTGTGTTGATGGTAGAAACTATTAAAGCGCCTGCAAAGAAATGAAAGCAAAGTCATCTGGTCTGATAATCGGGATTTCAATAGGCGTAGTGATTGGAGTAGTTTTAGCAATAATAGGATTACTTTGTTTTAGATTACACCGGAGACGATCTCAGATTGGTAACAATAGTTCCAGGAGAGCATCAACTGTCCCCATGCGAGCAAATGGCGTCGACTCGTGTACAGTTTTATTAGATTCATTGATGGATACACAGTCAGCAAAATCGTCTATACATAATGGGACGACGTTTTGGTTTGGTGGGTCGAAAAAATCTCATGTGGTTGCAGCTTCTGGAATTCTAGAGTACCCTTACAGGTATGTCAAAATACTCGGCTGAGATTTTCCTAACGTTTATATTCTTACCGCTTATCTTGTTAATTTTCTGGATCAAACAGAGATATACAGAAAGCAACGAGTAATTTAACATCCACAATAGGCCAAGGGGCATTTGGTTCTGTTTACAAAGCTCAGATGGGCACTGGTGAAACTGTTGCTGTTAAAGTTCTTACAACTGATTCAAAACAAGGCGAGAAGGAATTTCACACGGAGGTAATGAAAATCTTTACGAGTATAGGAATTATCATATATATAATATGCTTGAGTAGTTGGGTTCGCATTCATCTTCAAACTTTTCCAGCATAAAGTTTAGAATTGATTGCAGACTTGCAGTAACTTCTGAATTGCAGATTATGAGTCATAATCATGTCTGATTACTTACTATACTGAACATGTGAAATAGTAGTAACATATAGCACACGTCACAGCTCACAACTAAAGGTGTCAGTTTTAAATTTTTTATTTGGTCGATTTGGGTTATGTTTTATTTCTTACATGTCAAATGAGTAAACTTAATAAAGTAAGCTAAAAAGAAGTGGTCAAATGGGTCGAAATCGCTCAAACTGTACTTTTAATGCACACATCCTCTTAAATCATTGTATTCAAATGTTTGGAATACAATTAAAACTAATGTAAGATATTGTAATCATATCTACGTGTGTCGGGTCAACCCATCACGACCTGTACAATGATGTAACTGTTTTGATCCATTACCGAACCCACTCGTCCCACCCGTTTTGCCACTTCTAAATACAGAATACTCTTTTTTTAGTCATGAGATTATTGACATGTGGTGGTAGACCTGCAAGTTTATTTAGCAGACAAATGGATAAACAAATTTAGAATTTGGGTGTTGCCATGCATCTTATTAGATACTAATAAAATCTTGAGAATAGTTATATTTTAAAAGAAGAATCAGCGTCAGTTTATACTTTTTACTGCAGGTAGTAAAAATAAGTTTTTTCATTTTTGAATCTAGATCACCTATATTCTCAAACCTTGCCTTTGACTTTCAGGAGTCAAAGAATTCACATCATAACAGTTAGTTGCTTCGATAAACTTTACTGATTGATATCATTTTTCCCTTCTTAGGTTAGTTTATTGGGAAGGTTACATCACAGGAACCTTGTGAATTTGGTTGGATACTGCGCAGAGAAGGGACAACACATGCTCATATATGTCTACATGAGCAAAGGCAGTCTATTATCTCATTTGTACAGTAAGTGATCGATCATCTAACTTTGTGTCTATCCTCATTAAACTAAACATCTAGTTAATCTAACACTGTTGTCTGTTTGGAATTCAGATGAAAAGCATGATCTGTTAAGCTGGAGTTTAAGAGTTCAAATAGCACTGGATGTCGCAAGGGGATTAGAATGCCTCCATGATGGAGTAAGCAACTTCAACCAGTTTAGAAATGATTGAATGCTTGTTTGATTAATTCATTTGTGGATAAAAGCTTACACATATGTACGATACATTTCATTTAGAGGTGTGGATTAGTTAAACATGTATACATATGAATGATGCAGTTTGGTTGTCTAGAACTTGATATTATTGAAATGAATGATTGTTTCGGATCGCTTATATTGAAGCTGTTGGATTGCTTATTGAATACACTAATGGGGGCTGTTTGGGATTGCTTACTGATGATAAGCAATCCCAAACATCCCCAATTTATTTTTTTTCAAAAATAAGATAGAGACAGGTTTTTATAGAAATAACCGGTCCAGATTATGTTTCCAAGACGTGTTTTTAATCATCAAACCGGTCTCAAAAACCAAATGGAGACCCGTTTATAAACCGGTCTCGATTTGATTTCACATGGAGAGCCCCCCTCATATAGACCGAAGGATAAACCGGTCTCGATTTGCTTGCACGTGAAACGACGGATACATGTGATGTTGAAAGTTGGGTTGTGATGTTATACTAAAGGCATGTGATGTTGAAAACGACGGATACATATGTTGCTCTTAGGTATTCAACTGCTATGGAGAACAATTTTGTTTGCACCATAGTCACAAGCAAAAGTCCGAAACTAGTGTCTCAGCTGGGTTGTATGTTAACAAGCTGAATCACTATATTTGTTAACGAACGTGCTATTCACGAGTTATTGATGTGGGTTGCATGTTCATCATTATCAGTTTGTTCGGAACATAAACCACTTTTTGTGTACTCATGCAAAACAAAAATTGGGTTAAACAAAACGTACCTCGAAGACACTCGTAACCCGAGCCGAACGAAACAACAAGCCGAACGAACCCACGACTCAAACCTGAACCCAAAATGTTGAATGAACTCGAGCTTAACCCAAATACCGAAAGAAACCCAAATGACCGAACAAAACTCAAAGAAAAAAGCACGTTCGGTATAGACCTCGGTGAAACCTCGTTATATATAAACTAGATACCGAACGAAGCAAGACAAGTTTGATCCGAACAAAGCAAATCCCAACACCGAACTAAACCACAACTCGAAACTAAGCCCCAAATGAAACTTGCGCCGAACGAAAACCTTGAACCAAGTAAAGTATAACTGTCTAACCACCGAACGAGTATATGTTTGGTCGGTATGATACGGGTTCGGTGTGATGTCCGGAATCGAATAAGCCGAACATGAATACAAAACCAGAGACAGAAAATTCTTATTATTTTGTTTGGTATGTGTTTTGGGGAACATGTTGGTTTTGAGGAGACATGTTTATATAAGAAAAACATAGTATCAAGAGCTAACGGGCAGAGCCATTTCACGCTGAGGGCACACAAGCTATTTTTATTTATCCACATGACATATAACGTTTGAAAAAAAAACGACGTTCAATTTTTTCGAGCACTTATTACTAGTATAACATCGTCAATTTATGATTAACAATATTATACTTGGGGGGACATGACAGTGTATCGGGTCCTCGAGGACCCAATTCCCTGACAAACCAAATTGTGACCCACTGACGAGTGTGATCCACTGACGAGTGTGATCCGCTGATGAGCTAAAGTATGACCAATTGACAAGTATGATCACTGACGAGTGTGATGCACTGACGAAACAAAGTACGATCCACTGACGATATAAAAGGACGATACCAAGTGATGAACTAAAAGGACGAACCAAATGGTTCGTCACTAGCTGACAAACTCCACGTCATTATGAAAAGGACGTCCTAGCTATTGAGCTGTACGGACAAGCCCATCAAGCCCATGCTTAATTCTTGGAATAGGTAAGTAGTATAAATAGCCCCAACTATTCACAGTTGAAGGGCATGATATCCTCGAGAGCAATTACTCCGAACCGAACAAGCACTTAGCAGGAGATACGAAGTTCCTCGAGGTTTGGAGCACGTCAGTGGATCTGAATACCGTTGAAGACCTGGACTTCTTCTCCATATCTGAGGTGCAGATTATTGTATCAACAGATACTAGCCTGAACAAGAGCCAACATAGAAAAAACTTTTCTAACAACACTTATCATATTGATTAGTAACAGGGTTTGAATCCTTTAACAAAAGTTAATCTTAGAGAACTTCGTTCCATAGCAGAGGACACCATCATACTAAGGTGTCATTTGTTTTTTCAGAGTTTTATCTCTTCATCTGCAAAAGAAGAGGCACATCTAAAGTCTTTATCTGCATGTTAGAAGATTGTTTGTTTTTTGTGATATTGCATTACTTATTTTCCTTTTTTTTTTAAACTAATGTTTTATGATACGGAGTACCAAAGACAAGTTTTCGTCCATTTTATAAGATATCATCCGTTTTATACATTTTTATACATTTTCGTATGTTTTTTTTTACGTTTTAGTAAGTTTTTTACGTTTGCGACCGTTTTTTTTACGTTTTCGGCTGTTTTTTTACGTTTTCATCTGTTTTTTTTACGTTTTCATCCTTTTTTACGTTTTCTTCTGTTTTTTACGTTTTCGTCTGTTCTTTTTACATATTTGTCTGTTTCTTTACGTTTTGGTAAGTTTTTTAACGTTTTCTTACGTTTTTGTCTAGTTTTTTTACGTTTTGGTTATGTTTTTTTTACGTTTTCGACTGTTTTTTATTTTCGACCCTTTTTTTTACGTTTTGTCTGTTTTTTAATGTCTTTATCGGTTTTTTACATTTTCGTCCAATTTTTACGTTTTGGTACGTTTTCCACCATTTTTAATTTTTCGTCTGTTTTTTTACGTTTTTGTCTTTTGTTTTACGTTTTCGTCAATTTTTTACGTTTTTATTTGTTTTTTTACGTTTTCATCCGTTTTTTTACGTTTTCGTATTTTCTTTTACGTTTTCGTCTGTTTTTTTACATTTTGGTACTTTTCTTTACATTTTCGACCTTTTTTTACGGTTTTCGTCTTTTCATTAAAGTTTCTTTTTTTTACGTTTTCGTTTGTATTTTACGTTTTCGACCATTCTTTTACGTTTTCGTATGTTTTTTACGTTCTCGTTTTTTTTACATTTTTGACCATTTTTTTACATTTTTTTTACGTTTTTGACCATTTATTTTACGTTTTCGTATGTCTTTTACGTTTTTTTGCGTTTTCGTTTGTTTTTTACGTTTTTGAACCACTTTTTACGTTTTTGTCCATTTTTTTACGTTTTGGAACATTTTTTTAAGTTACGTTCATTTTTTGACGTTTTTGTCTTTTTTTACGTTTTCGTCCGTTTTCATATGATTTCGTAAGTTTCGTACGTTGTTGTACGTTATCTTATGTAAGAAAATGGAGGAAAACATAAAAAACAGACGAAAACGTAAGAAAAATGGACAAAACCGTAAAAAGAGCATACGAAAACATAAAAAAATGTCGAAAACATAAAATAGAAAGTCAAAAACGTAAAAAATTGATGAAAACGTAAAAAAAGAGACAAAAACGCAAAAATACAGACAAAAAAGCAAAAAATGGATGAAAACGTAACAAAACAGACGAAAACTTAAAAATTGGATGCAAAAGTAATAAAACAGACGAAGATGTAAAAAAACAGACAAAAACATAAAAAACCAGACGAAAACGTAAATAAATAGACGAAAACGAAAAAAAATGAATGAAAGCTTAATAAAAAAGACGAAAGTGTATAAAAAAAGGATGAAAACGGACTAAAACGTAAAAAACGGACGAAAACGTAAGAAAACGGGCTAAAATGTAAAAAAAACAGACGAAAACGTAAAAATACATATGAAAACGTAAAAAAACAGACAAAGAAGTAAAAAAATCGACGAAAACGTAAAAAATGATCAAAAACTTAAAAAAAACGTACGAAAACGTAAAAAAAAATAATGAAAAAGTAAAAAAATTGTCGAAAACGTAAAAAAATGGATGAAAACGTAAAATAATGGTCGAAAACGTAAAAAAACGGACGAAAACTTAAAAAAACGGACGAAAACGTAAGAAGACGGACTAAAACATAAAATAACAGAGGAAAACGTAAAAAAATGATCGAAAACGTATAAAAACGGATATTGAGAAAGAGATGTAGGGTTTGTGGAAGAAGAGGTAAGAAGTGAAAGATAATGTCTGAAATTTAGAAGAGGAAATAAATGAAAATAAGCACTTATGTCTGAAAAAAAACAAACATAAACCTCTGCCCTCCCGCAGACAAAAGAAGTGAAAAGAGGGATAAAGTGCTTATTGGGAAAAAACAAACGACACCTAAGTGTGTCTTAAGAGTTACCGACTCTTCAAACCATCATATTACCTGCGACATAAAGTGTGCCTTTTAAAATATCGTTTTTCATATCATGTTACCTTGGATTTTGGGTGTTCTCGGACTCGCGCTTCAAGGCTATAATTATTTTGTGCTACACACGCTAAAAAATCCTTGGCTTGTCAGTACTCCAAATCAGTCCGAAATTGGAATCTTGAATTTAGTCACACAAATAATGAGTTAGGTTTGGTTCTTTTCTTTATAGAAGTACTTAACTCGATTTGAGGTGTAAGGAAGTTTATATCATCTTCTATTTTGTTTCATGACTATCATTTTATACCACAGAAAAGGTATTGCTAGATGCATTTTCTTAGATTGGCTAAGTTGTTGAAGGTACCTTCAAACATTCAATGTAACATGTCCTAGTTATGATGGGTACATCAAATCTTTATCACAGATCATATGTGCTACTGCTGTAGATGAAACTGATTAATCCATCAAGATTTATTCGAACTTAAAGCCTGTTTAAGTTTAACAAGTCAAAGATAACATATTGGTAAAAATAAAATAAGGGAAGAAACTAGAAAGTTGCATAGGAAGGGTATGATAATTAGACTATGAGCATATCTTAAGTCAATCCCAAGTTAAAGGGATGGGAAACTGTATAAAATGAGAAGCAACAAAGTGAGTAGGAACTTACCTGGATATGGTCTATGGGTGATCAAAAATGCTCATGGCCTAGGTTAGTGACTTTCATTGCACTTAGGAGGGGTGCATGCCACCCTAAGATCAGCCCAACTGATCGAGTCTACATCGTAATTTGTTGCTGTGGGGGCATGTGTTCGCGGGGCCCCTTCCTAATTCTCTAGTCAAAATTCTTTTCTATTAACTTCTGGTTTGCCTTGATACTTTTGAGTTACTTATTAAGACCTTTTTCAGTTTTTTTACCTTGGTACCTCAACTTAATCAAATCTATGTTTCAATTTTTCAACTGAATAAGTTAAAAGAGTCATATCAATTTTCTGAGTTAATCTGAAAGTGTCAATTAAAATCTCTTTGCATATCACTTTTTGGTGTCCTATCATTTTGAAGTAGTGGCTAGCCCGTACTTTGCTTGAGGATATACAATGTTATCTTTTAGGCGGTAATATCTTGATGGACATGGGTTCAACTTCTTCACTCAGTGCCTTCTAATAACGAAAGGGTCTAAATCATCCTTTCTATGTGCTCGAGGCGTAAAATTGAACCACACTCCATGTGCAACTAAAACTTGATTGATCATCTGCAAATAAAAGCTAAATACAGCTTGAATAAAGTTATTAGCTTTATGTTTATGACAAAAGTTAAAATTTGATTTTGGTGACACAAATACTAGAATTTATGTAATTGTTTGGTTCCTCGACTTGCATTTGATGGAGGCCATTATTACAATTCATCATCTGAAAAGACAACAAGCAATGCAGAGTCATTAGGATAGTTTCCATCTTTCCACAATTTGATAGACTCAATAGAGATCAAAGTTATTAGTTATTGGTTTATCTTCCGAGAAAAAGGAAATGGTTGTTAATGAACAAATTGGTAAATTTGTATCTTTAACTGATGGTTTAATGGCATGTAATAGCTATGAACTTTCTCAAGTGTTCACATGTCAGTTATGAACTTTTTAAAATACAACAATACTCATCAAACTTTGTTGGTTTTGGGTTGATATCAGCGAAAATCTGTTTTTTACCTGCAAAATCAGCTGACACATGGCATGCCACATCATAAAATATGACCGTTGAGATTCCTGTATTATATATATGTTCTTCCCCAAATTCCCTTCTATTTTTCCCAGAACCCTAACATATTTAATCCCTTAAATTGAATCATATTATACCAGATTGAAACATGTCTTCTTCTTCTTCTTCTTCTTCTTCTTCTTCATATAATAACAACAACAACAACATTGGTCAATTTCCCACCTTATGCAACTGCAAAAATCCTTTGCCCTTGGTTCTTCGAAAGTCTACAACTTTAACCCATCCTGCAAGACGATTTCTTTGTTGCCCTCATCTAAGTGTAAGATTTGATTATGTGTTTGGTTTAATTTTGACTTTTGTTCTTGCTATAGTTTTGACTTTTAATTTTGACTTTTTGTGTGGGTTTAATTGTTTGTGTTTATTAGTATAAGTAAATGCCACAAACTACCAAAGCTGAATTTAAAAAAATAAATAAAAAATCCACGCATGCAAATTTACCGGTGTAGCCGGTTTTCAGTCATGCCACGTAAGCAAACGTATTATATTGATCCAAAATTTGAAAGTTTGATGGGTATTGTTGTATTTTAGAAAGTTCATAGTTGACATGTGAACACTTGAGAAATTTCGTAGCTATTACATGTCATTAACCCTTAACTGGTCACATATATGACATTTTTATGGACAACAAAAATAAATGTGTTATATGAAATACAGTATTTCTTAAGAACATCCATAATGAGTTTTCATATTTCAATAAAACGATGACTTCGATATCAAATATGAGCGAAACATGATGGACTATCCTTCTAATGATAGCTCATTTGCAAATTAGAGTATATCACATTGGTGTATCTTCAATTATGATTCAGACTGAAGCAACATCAGATCGTGAGACCACAAACAACATGACACAGATGTTATCATATATTTCTAATTACTTTGAAGAATACAATTAGTCCAATATCTTTCTAAGTTTAACATCGTAATTTAGTCAGCAAAATTAACTATTTGAACGTATATACCAGTTACATGAACTAACAAAAACTACATTATTGACTATAAAAATTTCCTACATCCATAATTTGGGGCAAAGTTAAGATTAAAGTCTCATGCGTTGACACTTGGGACCCAACATGTGCATTGCAGATGATTTGTCGGTTTTGTATTCTGTGATGGTTGAGAGTTATACCGATCTATAGTTAATGCAATTTATAGTATTACCTCTCATGCTTCCGCCTTCCTATATGTGAAGAATCAACTTTCTGCACTCAGTTTGTTTCAGTCAAATGTTAAGACTAGGTTTAGCTACACGTACACCATCTGATACTGGATTTATTAATTATGGAATGATTATTAAATAAGTATTAAAATAGTTTTATTTATTTACAAGATATGTTTTATTTAGATAAAGATTATGATCCGACTTGTTATACAAGAATAGGATTATTATATATAGATGATTAGGGTTGTAATACATTTATGCTAAGTATTATTATGGATTATTGATTTCTTGTCAATTGGGAGAACTTATTCGACCTCTCGAACGCCGATTATTCTATCTTTATTATTCTTCTATCTCTTTATTGATCCGGTTCGTATCAATTTATAGGTGATGTTGAATATAGATAAACATATTAAATAAACAAACTCAACGGATACATCACCTAGAGACGGATCCATATTGCCATATGATCAATCAAATAAATTAATATAACAATTATACCTTTGAAGCGTGATCACCGATTCACCAACACACCAATATCACCAATGATAGAATGAGAAACCCAAGGGAATCAATGAAGTCGATCCCTTCTAAGAGTGTAACACACTACACGTTATAGATCCCGAGTTACGTAGTCATTTATATATTGTAAATACGATAAATACAATCTATAAAATGATGTCTCTGTGTATAAGTGTGTGACCCCATAGGCTCACATATGTCTAGCCATATAATTATTTATTATGACACGAGCATACTCCAACAGCTCCCACTTGCGACGTCATAATAATCAAGTAATTATACAAGCAAAGGTTAGCGTCTAGCAACACGCCAATGCCCCTAGAGATATGTGAGAATAGTTTCTCAAACGTCTCATTTTAAATGGTTTATATGTCATCTATCCTTTTGTTACAGATACCATGTTGAACATTAGACATGGATCAAATGTCATTCTAATTGTTCAACTATTATGTTTCTCGATATAGATATTGAACAAGATTACCAAGTGGATCAAGATTCATCTTAATCTCATTTGGGTACGGCCATACAAACAGCTGTCCAATTCATCGAGGGGCCCAATAGTATCTAACTCCATAACATGTGGAGGAACAAATCCTATTTTGACTTCACGTGTCATTCATGTGTTTCATATCACTCCTGAAGATGGTTTTTGTAACTACCTTATTCAGGACAGCGTTTAACCATATCAAGGAATGAATGCATCTCAAGTCTAAGGATAAGAGACATAACCACTTACGAGATTCACTATTGACAACGATCCATGTAGTGAATACTCGTAGGTTGGGTCAGTCCAATGTTCATCACAATGAACAACATGTGAGTTTGGTAAATAATCACCAACACGCTCACATTTGCCTTAATTTGATGATACTCCCGTATCGTCAACAGACAATGGACAATTTTAGAATAACTAAGTCATTCATGGATTAAACATGCAAATATAGAATACAGTTGATATAAATGAAAACGATCATACCCAGTACATTAATTCATTATAAATATAAACTGTTTAACATTCCAATTATTCAAATACTAAAAAAATAGATCTACATGAGACTACTAGCAAGTCGAAGCCCAATGTTCCTAGCATGCTCGACATGTTTGGTACAAGGCATTGGTTTCGTTAAAGGATCAACTAAGTTGTCATCTGTGTGAACTTTGAGAAGACGAATATCACCACTTTCGATAACTTCTCGAATGTAGTGAACCTTTCGACGAAAGTGTTTGGCACCCTTTAGAACACCTGGTTCATTGGCTATGATAATGGCACCGTAATTATCACAGTACATATCCATAGGTCGTTCATTGCTGGGGACAACGCCAAGCCCAGAAATGAATTTTCGTATCCAAATCGCTTCCATTGCAGCTTCAGAAGCAGCTATGTATTCAGCTTCTATAGAGGACATTGCAATAGTGCTTTGCTTGGCACTTTTCCAGTCAACAACACCTCCGTTCATGATGAAAACATATCCTGTCTGGGATTTGGTTTCAACACTATCCGTCTCCCAGCTTGCGTCAGTGTAACAAGTAACACTGAGCTCACGCTTGACATCACCACCATAAACAAGAAACATATCTTTAGTATTTCATAGATACTTCAATATATTCTTAACAACAGTCCAGTAACATTCTCCTAGATTCTGTTGAAATCTACTCGTTAGGTTCTGAGAGAATGCTACATCAGGTCTAGTGCACCTAACCGCATACATTATGGATCCCACAGCCGAAGCATAAGGGATTCCTTTCATCCTCTTCACCTCTGCGGGTATAGAGGGTCCTTGAGTCTTACTCAATTCTGTATTTGGTTGCATTCGAAAACTTCCACGTTTGGAATCTTGCATCCTAAATCGCTTCAGGATTTTGTCAATGTATGCACTTTAACACAAGCCGATTAACTGCTTTGATCTATCCCGATAGATCTTGACTCCAAGTATGTACGCAGCTTCTCCTAAGTCTTTCATGGCAAAGCAATTTCCAAGCCAGGATTTTACATCTTGTAGCATTGGAATGTTGTTTCCCATGAGTAACATGTCATCGACATATAAGACTAGGAACACGAAATACATCCACTAGTTTTCATATATACACATGGCTCACCGAGATTTTCAGTGAAACCAATCTTTTTGATTTCCTCATCAAATCTCTTGTTCCAGCTTATGGATGCTTGCTTTAATCCATAAATGGATCTTTGAAGCTTGCATACCTTACTGGGATGTTTAGGATTCACGAAGCCCTCGGGTTGCATCATATAAACGTCTTCGTTCAGGTGGCCATTCAAGAAGGCTGTCTTGACATCCATTTGCTAAATCTTATAGTCATAGTACGCTGCCATGGCTATGAGAATCCTAATTGCTTTAACTTCTACAACAGGTGAGAAGGTTTCTTCATAGTCAATCAACCTTTTGCTATTAGACGAGCTTTATAGGTGTGTACATTGCCATCCATGTCGGTCTTCTTCTTGAAAAGCCATTTACTCCCAATGGTTTTAGCATTAGGAGGTAGGTCGACTTCGACCCAGACATCATTGTCTTTCATGGATTGCATCTCCGCATTCATAGCTTCGATCCATTTATCGTGTTTAGGACTCAATAATGCATCTCAATAGTTAGCAGCTTCACCATGATCCCCTAACTCGTGTTCCTCAGCATCGACATAGAAACCATATCGCTCAGGTGCTTGAGGTATCCTTGCAGATCTACGAATGGGAGCAACATCTTGATGAGGTTCAACATTTTCATGTTCAGTCTCATTTTGATGTTCACTAGTGTTACCAGAAGGTTGTGCATCTTCCTCTTGAATTTCATCAAGGTCTACTTTGCTCCCACTTGCTTCCTGTGAAATGAGACTATTCTCAAGAAACTCATCTTACCGAGCAACAAATATTTTGTTCTCGGGTGGGTAGTAGAAGTAGTAACCCATTGTTTCCTTTGGGTATCCTACAAAGATACATTTGATAGCTCTGGGCTCAAGTTTGTTAGGTGTGACTCGTTTCACGAGAGCCTCACAACCCCAGACTTTCAAGTAATACAGATTAGGGACCTTCCCATGCCATATTTCATATGGTGTCTTATCAACCTTCTTGGTTGGAACCATGTTGAGAATGCGTGCAGCAGACTCTAGAGCATAACCCCAAAAGGACGTTGGCAATGTTGTTAGACTCATCATAGATCGAACCATGTCTAGCAAAGTTCAATTTCTCCTTTCAGATATACCATTATGTTGTGGTGTGTATGGAGGAGTGAATTGTGAGACGATCCCACACCTTTTTAGATGATCTAAAAACTCTTGACTCATATATTCACCTCCTCGATCAGATCGAAGAGCCTTTATGGTCTTGCCGAGTTGATTTTCTACTTCACTTTGAAAGACTTTGAACGTTTCAAAGACTTCATTTTTATGCTTAATAAAGTAAACATAACCATATCTACTGAAATCATCAGTGAAAGTAATGAAGTAGTTAGCTCCTTCCCTAGACATTGTTCTAAATGGGCCACATACGTCAGTATGTATGAGTCCAAGTAGATCTTTAGCTGTTTCTCCAACATGGAAAAAAGGCTTTCGTGCCATCTTACCAGATATACAAGAAATGCATTTATCAAACGACTCTTGTTCGGTTGACTCTAAAAGCCCATCACGTTGCAGCTTCGTAATGCGTTTCTTGTTTATGTAGCAAAGACGGCAATGCCATAGAAAAGTAGAATCCAAGTCACGTTTGGATTTCTTTTTGCTAACATTATATATAGAACCATCGTCTGAAATAGAATCACGCATATCAATTTCAAAAATACCATCACGAGGAATAGCATTAAAATAAAAAACATTGTCCTTAGAAACTGAAATGCCAAAATTCGTAAAAGTATGAATGTAACCATCATTTTTCAAACATGAAAGTGAAACAACACCTCTAGTGATAGTAGGTGCAAAATGGCAATTATTCAAAACAATAACTAGTCCATAAAGGAGGATGAGATCAAAGCTCCCTATCGCTTCGACATCTGCACGGTTGCCATTACCAACGTACAGGTTCAAAGCTCCTTGTTTCAACTTCCTGCTTCCCCTAAGACCCTGCACATTATTACAAATGTGAGTACCACAACCTGTATCATATACCCAGGATTTGTTAGGAAAAGTATAGAGTTCTATAGTGAAGATACCTTATGTGCTAGCGCCGGTAGCTTTGTTCTTCTTTAACTCTTCTAGGTAGAGCGGATAGTTCCGTATCCAATGCCCTTTCACTCCACATTGGTGGCAGGGGGTGTCCTTAGCCGGGTGCTCCTTCTTGGCAGGTGGGGGGACTTTTGGTTTGGGGGCGTAATCACACTTACCCTTGCCCTTACCTTGTCCTTTGCCATGTGCCAACGGCTTGTTCTTTTTCTGGATTTTGCCTTGCTTGATAGCTAGGACCATTGGAGCCTTCTTGGGCATGCATTTTTCTGCAAGTTTAAGCATGTTGTGCAGTTCGGGAATGGTCTTCCCCATGCTGTGCATGTTGTAGTTCTGCACAAATTGATCATAATCCTTTGACAGTGAGGTAAGAATCAAGCTCACTCCAAGGATTTGAGGCATGGGGTATCCCAGATGCTCTATTTGGTCCAGATAGCCTTTCATTTTCATGACATAGCTAATGACCGATTGGCCCTCCTCCTACTTGCAAGCATGAAAAGCTTTGAAAGTGTCAAACAGTTCTTGCTCAGCTTGCTGTTCGAACATGGTTTTCAGTTCTCTTAGCATGTCAAATGCTGCAAGGTCCTTTAAGTTCTTTTGGAGCTCAGGGATCATGCTTGCCAGCATGAGACAAGCCATCTCTTGTTGCTCATTAACCCTACAAGTTTAGGTGTTACGAACAGTAGCAGAGGCATTAGCAGGAGGTGCTTCAGGTAAGGGTTCTTCCAGATGGTAAAACTTTTGTTCAGCCTTGAGGACGATCTTAGGTTGCGATACTAGTCCAAAAAGTTGTTACCATTCAATTTCTCTTTCTCAATAATTGATCTGATTGGCGAGTTGTTGATGGTTTGATTAGGAGTTGTCATCTACAAAATAAACAAAGTTCAAATTTTAGTAAGTTTCAATAATTAATCATTTTTAAAATTAACTACCCAAGTTTACCATATTAAAACAATTAATTTTACGAAAAGGCTAAGATCTTCATTGAGGTTTCACCATCACATCAGTTGATTTTCTAGCAATGGTGGATTCAATAGGTAGGTAACGTCGACCAATTGCATTACAAGTGCAACTCTTAGAACTTTATGGGACTCATGGCACTAGTGAACAAGCAACTAGTGTCAAGCTGGCATGTTTAGTCCCATCTTTTCCTCGGGTTAAGGTCTAACCACTTAACTCGATTAAGTCATCCAATTTGAAAACGTGTGAGAATATATCTAGGTCTCACGCATAGAGAATAGTCACCTTGGGTTACAATTTAACCTAGGTCCCACGCATAGGCAAAAGGTAATTGCAAGTGTTCTCAACGATTAGACAGCATGACTTAAATTTTGACGGGTAAAATATTTTGATGTGGATCAAAAAGTGTACGAAAGAAGCATGCATTCATTCTTCGTCGCACAGGTTAAAAACTTTTCTTAACTTAAGTCTAATCATTATTTTAATTTATGTGTGTCAAGTTGTCCATTTTCAAGACTAATATTAATCCTAAGTGGATTATAATTAAGTTTGGACAATACAATAAATAAATAAACAAGCGTAACTAGTTTAAGTGTTATTTAAAAAACAATGATTTTAAGTTTCAAATCCATATTTAAACTAAATCATAAGACTTAGTGTAAAAAAATTGGTTTGTGTTTCGTTTCAAGTTTTTAGAAAACAATTTGCGTTTTACATACAATCATAGCATATATAAAAGCAAACAAACAAACACACAACCACAATATGCAAAGCCTCAACCGATGAAAATCCTATGCTCGGTCTCGTGAGCCATCACGAGAGCCAAGGGTCAACTAGGGATACACAACCACACGAAGGGCTCCAACTTGCTCCAAGACAATCAAGAGCAAGTAGAGGCCCATTATGCACATAAACAATGATTCTGTCAGCCCAGAATTTCTGTATTGGGAGGCCCAAAATGCCTAGAAGGATTCTTCCCCACTCTTAGGTCCAAACAACAAAGTTGTAGGCCCATGTCTTGTGTACCTGCACAAAAAATTTCAACCCATAACTCCTTACCAATCTCCTAGAAACTACCAGCAACCATTCTTCGCTTTAATGTCTTTCACTCTTTTGCCATTCCAATCCAAGCTTCGGTTACAATATATATGAAGTAAAATACAAATAATCTACTTCCCTTTCGTGAGGTGTTTAGTAATGTGTTTCATGCAAGAAAATCATTTGGGTATTGTCAAACATCTCGATGATTCAACCATAAAAGCTTAAAACGATGAGTCTAGCTTGTACTAGTGCTTGATAGATTTGCATCACATTTTCCTAATCATTTGTGTATACCATGTGGATAATTGTTTTTATTTCTAGATTTGCTTGAGGGCAAGTAAAGTTCAAGTGTGGGGGATTTGATAACGCCTAAATCTAACATGTTTTTGATAGCGTTATTGGTAGTTTTATATATGTTTTGTGGTTATATTTATATGCTTTTGTTACTAAATCGTATCAAAGTGTGTTTGCAAAGCATTTGTAGCCAAAGACAGGAAAATGGATGGAAAAGATACAAAAATGAGGAAAAAGGAAGTATTTGAGATTTCATGTGAATCTTGTGTCAAGTTCCGCTCCGTAAGGTACTTCAATGAGTTAAAGTCCAAGTAGTCAAGTTCATAAGCTTTAGGATAAAGAGAAAGATCAAAGAATCAAGAACTACGACCGAGAAACAAGTCATACGCAAAAGCCCAAGAAAAAGGTTCAGCAGCCATCGCCATCCGATCGGTCGCCGCCCGCAACCGATTCGGATGGAGTGAATGTGGATTTACCGAGAAGACCAACCGATCGGTAGACCATTCCATCCGATCGGTTGGAAGACGTTGTTTGACCCAAGACTTCTTTATTAAGGATTGTGACTTTATAACTCCGGTTCTAGGTCCTTCTTGTCATTATTCTAACCATTCAATACTACTTGGAGAGCAAGAGAAGCATTTATGCACTTAGACCCTTGGTGAGAGCAACTTATGGAACCATTTGTTGAGTATTTATATACCAATCAATCTAGAGAGAAAAAAGGGGAGATACACAAGTGCTAGAAGAGAACCATTCACAGAAATATACTCAGAAATTCGTCCATAAGTCCAGGAGAAGGGAGAAAGTCGAATATACCATTTTCATTGCTTGTGGAATCATTGTCTTTCACTTGTAATCTTATTTCCAAATCATTGTAAGACTTTCAATCATGGTTTCTAATGTTTAAATTATGGAGTTTACATTTATGTGTGCTATGAGTGGCTAGTGCCTTTGTGCACTTGCTTAGATGATGTGTGTTATTCATTGATTTGCATATGATTGTGATAACATGTTTTAATTCAATTTCAAGTCAATTCTAAGAACCAATTGTGATAAAGTTTCATAGTGACATTTGGGTAATTAAGTTTAACTAGTGCTAGTAATCTTGAGGGTTGAAAGAACTATTGTTATTCCACTAGTTATAATCATTTGTCTATGAATGATTGTTGTCTTCCACTATTCTTGATTAACCAAAGGAACTTAATTGTGATTGTAATGAAAAAGCTTTTGTCTATCAAAACGGATTGATTGTAAACCACTTTAAAGGTCGAGAGATTAATAGTTTGCTTTCAATTGTGACCTTTTGTCTATAATTGGTTACCTTTTGTATTGACCATTTCCTAAGCTTGTTTGATTAGACAAAAGAATGTTTTTGTGTTTGAGGAACACCAACTCATGAACCTTGAATTGATCTTGAATTGATTGGTTAAACGTAATGCTTGTTTTTATAAACCAAAATCTTGACGAAGGTTTAATTTGTAGAAACAATAGATTAGTGTCAAAACTAATTATCACAACCAACATGTTTTCTAAAAGTTATCACAATCATATTAGTCAATTGTAGTACACTAGTCTAAGCAAGTGTAGTTTTTAATCATTTGAATTTTCATTATATCATTACTACTTATTTGAGATAGTTGCTTTTAACTTACAATTCGATTCACTACACAAATCCCTGCGAACGATCCCGACTTACCATCAAAATCTTGCTACAACGGACGAGTATACTTGCTCGTATGTGTTGTTATTAGATTCGGTAATTCACCCCCTTATAAATTTAAAACTTGCACCGAACCGGGCACATCAAGTTTTTGGCGCCGCTGCCGGGGATTTTGATCGTGTTTCTGTAAGTTTTAGTCCAATTCTCATATAGTTAGTTTTCGTAAAAAAAAAAAAAAAAGTTTTACCGAGCTGCCCATCCGATCGGTTATTCATCCATCCGATCGGTTTTCCAAAATTTTCATTTACCGAGAGAACCATCCGATCGGCGGACATTTCCATCCGATCGGTTCCTTCAAATCAAATTTACCGAGAGATCTATCCGATCGGTAGACTGTTCTATCCGATCGGTTAGACGATTCTGATCTTTTCAAATTGTTTTCATTCTTTGCTCGTTTGTTTAGACATTGCCTCGATTCGTTGGGGAATTGTATGAACACTCGATCAACTAGAGTAGAACCAATTCCACCATTTTCAGATCCCGAACGTTTAGTCCAAAGACAAAGAAGAAGAAGAACACCCTTTGTTCCACTAGCCAATCGTGTACCAAGAGTACCAAACCCAACTTTTGATAACCTTTTTGAAGCCAAAGTCGTTTATAACCCATTCACTGACCAACCTTTTCCCATGGCTGACGATAGACCCATGTGGGAAGCAAACCGAGCCGTAGCACCAACTCCTGGAGCTGCTATTGTTGCTGTCAACTTAGGTGACAATTTCACCGTGAAAGGTCACCATCTTTCTATGATCAAAGACCGTCAATTCGATGGCCGTTCGAGGGCCGATCCTCACAAACACGTTGCCGAATTCATTGAAATTTGTGGCATGTTCCGATATGGTGATACAAATGTAGATGCCATTAAACTCAAACTTTTTCCGTCATCACTTGCTGGAGATGCAAAAGTGTGGTATAACAAATTAACACCAGGAATCATCACTACTTAGGAGGAGATGAGGCAAGCTTTTGTGAGCCGATTCTTTCCACCTGCAATGTTTGATCGACTCATGGGAGAAATTCGTGCTTTCACACAAAATCCTAACGAATCACTCGTCGAAGCCTGGCTTCGTATGAAGGATTTACTTCGAAGTTGTCATGGACATAGTTTAGGACGAGGAACCATTATCCAAATCTTTTACCATGGACTTGATGAAACATCTCAAGGAATTCTTGATGCTGGAGGAATTTTTCTTTATAAGACTCCTAACCAGGCATATCAATTGCTTGAAGACCGAGTTCTTCTCAAACTCGACTGGTCAAAAGATGCCAAGACAAAACCCTTAAGAAAAACCGTTGCTTTTGCCGAAAGTTCTGATTCATCTAAACTCATTGAGAAAATGGAAACCTTGGTTTCCAAAATCGATTCGCAATACAAAGATCTTAGAGGAGAGATGAAAGAAATGCGAGATGGTTGTAACAACTGTGGAGGTAACCACCCATCATCAGAATGCGATGATCAACCTATGGATCAACCAAAAGAAGGAGAAGCTAATTATATCCAAGGAGGATACCGAGGAGGAGGATATCGAGGAAATTATTACGGACGAAACTCTGCTAGTTGGCAAGATCGCCGACAAAGGGATAACAACCATGATTCCCAACCAAAAGTAGAGAACCAAACCTCACAAAATTCCGACAAGAAACCTGAAGAAACAGATTTTGAAAAAATGATGAGAGAATTTTTCACTGCCTAAAAATCAACCAACGAGTTCGTCAAGAATCAATTTTTCAATCTCAAGACCAAAGTTGAGCAAGGTCAGAAAAATCATCAAGCATCTATCCAAGATCTTGAAAACAAATTTGGGAGACTCTCTGATCAAATTTCTTCACGACCATCAGGTTCGTTGCCTAGTAACACCCAAACCAACCCAAAACCATCATCATCATCGAATGATAAGACTTATCGTCCACCACAAACCAGAAATGAGCATATCAATGCTGTATTCACAAGAAGTGGCTTGTCTTATGATCCACCACCCAACCCAAACAACACCACAACTATCGATTTCGATAGTGAGGATGAAGATGAAGAATCCAAGAAGGAGAATACACCAAAAACACCACCCAAACCCAAACCCAAACCACCAGTTAAGGCTTACACTCCAAAAATTCCATATCCATAGAGCCTTAAGAAAGAAAGAATGGAGGAGCATTATAAGAAGTTTGTTAAAATAATCAAAGAAGTTAGACTCAATGTACCTCTCATTGATGTTTTAGCTGGAATGCCCAATTACGGGAAATTTTTGAAAGAACTTCTTAACAACAAAAACAAGTTGGAGCAAATATCCGCTACCTTTCTCAATGAAGAATGTTCAGCTATTGTTCAAAACAAAATTCCACAAAAACTCGGAGATCCCGGAAGTTTTCTGATTCCATGCATATTAGGAAACAACATCACATGCGATGCTTTAGCCGACTTAGGTGCGAGTATCAATTTGATGCCTTATTCGCTGTATACGAAACTTTCAATCAATACTTTGAAACCCACAAGGATGAGTATCCGATTAGCTAATCATACTTACCAATATCCTGTTGGTATTGCTGAGAATATGCTTGTCCAAGTAGGTAAATTCATTTTTCCCGTGGATTTTGTAATTTTAGAAATGGAGGAAGATAGTAGAGTACCACTTATTTTAGGAAGAACTTTTCTAAACACCGCTGATGCGATCATCAGAGTAAAAGGAAGAGAACTCAACCTTGGAGTTGGAGAGGATAGAATCACTTTTTTAATCGATAAAGCAATGAAATATCCACATTCCAGTGATGACACTTGCTTTAACATTGATGTAATCGATGAAGTCACTGAGGAAGAATTGGATGCATTACTTGAAGATTCTGATCCATTCATGACTATTTCAGAGAAGATTAGTGAAACAACTTTTGATAAAGAATTCGCTGATTTTATGGAAGTTAAGATTGAAGAAGAAGAAGAAGAAGAAGAAGGAGAGATAATAGAAGAAGATTTTGAGGAAATCAGTTTTAATGATCAAATGAGGATCAAAACATCAGTTCAAGAACCACCGACTGATCTTGAGTTGAAACCACTGCCAGAAAATCTTGAGTATGCTTACTTGGAAGACAATTCGCTACTTCCAGTAGTCATATCTTCGTTGCTCAATGATTTTGAGAAAGAATGTCTGATTTCAGTTCTTAAGAAGCATAAAGAAGCTTTTGCGTGGAAAACTTCTGACATCCCAGGAATCAGTCCTGATTTTTGCAAACACAAAATCAATTTCAAAGAAGATGCCAAACCAGTTGTAGAAAGACAACGTCGACTCAACCCCAACATGAAAGAAGTTGTTAAAAAAGAAATCATCAAACTTCTTGATGCAGGTATCATTTACCCCATCGAGGATAGTCCTTGGGTGAGTCCTGTTCACTGTGTTCCGAAAAAAGGAGGAATGACTGTTGTGACCAACGAACGGAATGAACTAGTTCCTACTAGAACTGTCACCGGATGGCGAGTATGTATTGATTACAGAAAATTAAATAAAGCCACCAGAAAAGATCATTTTCCTTTGCCTTTCATGGATCAAATGCTTAAGAGATTAGCAGGAAACAAATACTTTTGTTTTCTTGATGGTTTTTCAGGATATTTTCAAATTCCTATTGATCCAGCTGATCAAGAAAAGACCACATTCACATGTCCCTTTGGAACTTACGCTTATCGGCGTATGCCTTTTGGATTATGTAATGCCCCCGCGACTTTTCAAAGATGTATGATTGCCATATTCCAAGATATGCTTGAAACGTCTATGGAAGTTTTCATGGATGACTTTTCAGTTTTCGGAAGCTCATTCGAAGCTTGCCTTTCTAACCTCGATAAAATGCTTGAAAGATGTAAAGCTGCACATCTTGTTCTCAATTGGGAGAAGTGTCATTTCATGGTAACTGAAGGAATTGTGTTAGGACACAAAATTTCTAGCGCAGGAATGGAGGTTGACAAAGCAAAGATCGATGTCATTACCAAATTACCACCCCCAACTAACGTCAAAGCCGTTAGAAGTTTCCTAGGACATGCAGGATTTTACCGTCGTTTCATTAAGGATTTTTCCAAAACATCTCGTCCAATGACGAAACTTCTTGAAAAAGATGCTGTTTTCGATTTTAATGCAGATTGTATGAAAGCATTCGAAGCATTGAAAACACAACTGACTAGTGCACCCATTATGGTTTCACCTGATTGGTCACTACCATTCGAGCTTATGTGCGATGCAAGCGATTTTGCTGTTGGAGCTGTATTAGGACAGCGAGAAGAGAAACATTTTCGTCCTATATATTTTGCCAGCAAAACACTCAACAATGCTCAGCAGAATTACACAGTTACAGAGAAAGAATTGTAAGCCGTTGTTTTCGCTTTTGATAAATTCAGATCATACCTTGTACTTTCGAAAACAATCGTGTTCACCGATCATTCAGCGTTAAAATATCTGTTTAAAAAGCAAGATGCTAAACCGCGTCTCATCCGATGGATTTTACTACTCCAAGAATTCGATATCGAAATCAAAGATAAGAGAGGAGCAGAAAATCTAGCCGCTGATCATCTATCTCGTTTAGAAAATCCAAATCTGGAGGAGTTAAAAGAAGATGAGATTGACGATTATTTTCCAGATGAAACACTCATGACTGTTGATACAGATGATGAGAACGAAATTCCATGGTTTGCCAATTATGCAAATTATCTCGTTGGAGGAATTCTAAAGAAAGGATTAACTCATGCCCAACGAAGTAAATTCTTTTCGGATCTTAAACATTATTATTGGGAAGAACCTTATCTTTTCAAAATGTGTCCCGATGGGATGATTAGAAGATGTGTTTATGGTTCTGAAACAAGAAGAATTCTCGATGAATGTCATCATGGCCCAACTGGGGGACATTATGGTCCTTCCACCACCGCTAAAAAAGTCTTTGATGCTGGATTCTATTGGCCGACTATTTTTATAGAAGCTCATACTCTTGTTAAGAATTGTGATGCTTGCCAAAAATCCGGTAGTCTTTCTCGAAGAGATGAAATGCCTCAGAAGAGCATTCAAGTCTGTGAATTATTCGATATTTGGGGAATTGATTTCATGGGACCGTTTCCTAAATCACACAAATACGAATACATTCTCGTTGCTATTGATTACGTTTCCAAATGGGCTGAAGCAGAAGCTCTACCCACAAATGATGCACGAGTAGTTGTTAATTTTCTCAAAAAGCTTTTCGCTCGTTATGGAATTCCTAAAGCTTTGATAAGTGATCGTGGAACCCATTTCTGTAACAAACAAATGGAGAAAATTATGAAGCGATATGGAGTTCATCATCATTTCACTACTGCTTATCACCCACAGACCAGTGGTCAAGTCGAAAATACCAATAGAGCCTTAAAAAGGATACTCGAAAAAACGGTTAAAGACAATCCCGCTGTTTGGTCGAGAAAACTAGATGATGCTCTGTGGGCATTTCGCACGGCTTACAAAACACCAATTGGTACAACACCATACAGATTGCTGTATGGAAAAACTTGTCATTTGCCGTTCGAAATCGAACATCGCGCTTACTGGGCATTGAGAAACTGTAACCCAGACCTCAAAGTAGCTGGAGAAAAGAGATTTTTGCAATTGCATGAACTCGATGAGCTTAGACTACAAGCTTATGAGAACTCCAAACTTTACAAAGCAAGAACAAAAGCTTATCATGACAGAAAGCTAAGAATCAGAAAAGAATTCAAGGCTGGAGACAAAGTTCTGCTTTTTAACATGAAGTATAAGTTCAAAGCTCCCAAGCTGAAACCGAAATGGTTCGGACCGTATACAGTGAAACATGGATTTCCATCCGGATATGTTGAATTGCATGACAAACATGGTGGAAGTTTCATTGTTAATGGGCACCGAATTAAGTTATACTATGACAAGGAGCAAATGAATGAAGTTTCTATTCAAGAGATTCCTCCTGAATCAGAATATGAAGCTATAACCTTTATGTCACCCTTTCCGGCCGATTTCAAGAAAAACACTCCATGGGCCGAAGATTCTGGTTATATCTATGATGTTCTACCAAGACCGTGGGAGAAAGTTAAGTTGGAATACATAGATGAAACTGGGGAAGGAATAGTGATTGGAAATGTGCTGTACGTTCCAAAATTTCCAAAGAAGAAGTCAGCACCAACATGAAGAAAGAGAAGTTCGAGTCCGGCTGATGACTCGTTAATAAAACAAGCGCTTCTCGGGAGGCAACCCGTGTGTTTGCTATGTTTATTTTTCATTTTTATTTTCTAGTGATTAAACCCCAGAGTTTTTTCTAAATTGCTTAGTTGAACTTAAGTGTGGGGGTGTATCACTGCCTTTTGAATAAAGCGAAGAAATATTTCGTATGTGTGTTTTTAGATTACTGCAGATAATGATTTCGAAGCTTGGACGCTAGGATCAAGACTCCTCTTGAGAAGAAAATACGGTTTATTCTCTTATTTCCCTATTTCATTCTTTGTCGTTTATCACATTGAGGACAATGCTTAACTTAAGTGTGGGGGGGTGAATAGGAAAATAAGAATAGATTGTAGTTTTGAGCTGAATTTTAAAATTTTGTTTGCCCTTGTAATCTAGCCTTTTGTCATTTTAAAGATTATATTCTAGAATAACTGGATTTATCCACTGGTGAAATCTGTAATTTTAAAAATTCGAGATGTGTCCCGATTAATATTGCAATCCATTCTGGGATCGATAACATTTGCTAGCACAAATTATAGCCCTTTCCACTAAAGTGTGAGAATTTGAGCCTGTTCTATATATACAGCATACATCTTTTATGCTTAGATCTTTTGCTATGAGTGTGCCGGTGATTTTATTTATTCTAGAACTTGTACTTGTAAATCATTACGAGACCGTTGTGAGATCACATTTCGTTTGTGATATAAGTGTATATGCGTGATAAGAGGCAATCTTAGGTTTTATCCCAAATGGCCTTCCATTTTCATATAATGCTATATTAGCTAGCTACATTGGCTAGTTAACCACTCATATGGACCCATTTGTTAGCATTTATCTTTAATGCTAGATACCCCTAGTTACACCCGCCGAGCCTATCTTTTCTTTTGATACAATCTAGAAAAATTCAAAAAGATTTTACACCTTTTTTAAGCCTAGCCTTATTTTTAGTCAAGTCTTGGTTGGTTGCTAGCTATTCGGAAAGATGGATGTTATGTGGAAATCATGAAAGTTCTAAGAAAGCATAAACTCCGGAAGTTGTTATCCGAGAAAAGTCATTGCAACTATAAGATTACAAAAAAAAAAAAAAAAAAAAAAAAAAAAAAAAAAAAAAAAAAGAGAAAAAGAAGAAAAGTCATTGCAACTATAAGGTGACAAGAATAAGCCAACGGGCTAAGTGAATCAAGTATGAATAAAGGAAGTATGGAGTTTTTCGAACAAAATGGCATGATATTGGTTTGTAATAGCTAGTAACATTTAGTTCGTAGACTTTGACTATTTTTTTGTTTTTATGTTCAACCAATTTCATAAATATATCCCATGCCTTATCCTACCCTTTTTGACTTTGTGAAATTATTAAGTGTATGGACATGTAGTAACCATCCGATTTCTTGAGGAATTGACTAACGTTGTTAGCGATCTAGGGAGTATTTTGGCGACCATCCGTTATGCAAGTAACGTCGTTAGCGAACCAAGGTACAATCTAGTGACCATCCGTTATTTGGTGATGCAAGAATTCGTTGTTAGGGAGCTATTATGTTTTGCATGAGATAGTGGCACATTAGTCTTTTATATCCCTTTAAGCCTCAAACCCGAATAAAAGCCCTCTTTGATATGTATACTTGGCGCTCACACCATTTCGGTGTAGTTTTGTTTCTTGTACAAGCCTATGGTAATATTTAGATCATGACTGAGCAAATGAGTGTCATTCCGCTTATATACTCCAAATACAAATGAGTGTTTGAGTGAATTATATTTCATTTCCCTTTCGTGAGGTGTTTAGTAATGTGTTTCATGCAAGAAAATCATTTGGGTATTGTCAAACATCTCGATGATTCAACCATAAAAGCTTAAAACGATGAGTCTAGCTTGTACTAGTGCTTGATAGATTTGCATCACATTTTCCTAATCATTTGTGTATACCATGTGGATAATTGTTTTTATTTCTAGATTTGCTTGAGGGCAAGCAAAGTTCAAGTGTGGGGGATTTGATAACGCCTAAATCTAACATGTTTTTGATAGCGTTATTGGTAGTTTTATATATGTTTTGTGGTTATATTTATATGCTTTTGTTACTAAATCGTATCAAAGTGTGTTTGCAAAGCATTTGTAGCCAAAGACAGGAAAATGGATGGAAAAGATACAAAAATGAGGAAAAAGGAAGTATTTGAGATTTCATGTGAATCTTGTGTCAAGTTCCGCTCCGTAAGGTACTTCAATGAGTTAAAGTCCAAGTAGTCAAGTTCATAAGCTTTAGGATAAAGAGAAAGATCAAAGAATCAAGAACTACGACCGAGAAACAAGTCATACGCAAAAGCCCAAGAAAAAGGTTCAGCAGCCATCGCCATCCGATCGGTCGCCGCCCGCAACCGATTCGGATGGAGTGAATGTGGATTTACCGAGAAGACCAACCGATCGGTAGACCATTCCATCCGATCGGTTGGAAGTCACTGTTTGACCCAAGACTTCTTTATTAAGGATTGTGACTTTATAACTCCGGTTCTAGGTCCTTCTTGTCATTATTCTAACCATTCAATACTACTTGGAGAGCAAGAGAAGCATTTATGCACTTAGACCCTTGGTGAGAGCAACTTATGGAACCATTTGTTGAGTATTTATATACCAATCAATCTAGAGAGAAAAAAGGGGAGATACACAAGTGCTAGAAGAGAACCATTCACAGAAATATACTCAGAAATTCGTCCATAAGTCCAGGAGAAGGGAGAAAGTCGAATATACCATTTTCATTGCTTGTGGAATCATTGTCTTTCACTTGTAATCTTATTTCCAAATCATTGTAAGACTTTCAATCATGGTTTCTAATGTTCAAATTATGGAGTTTACATTTATGTGTGCTATGAGTGGCTAGTACCTTTGTGCACTTGCTTAGATGATGTGTGTTATTCATTGATTTGCATATGATTGTGATAACATGTTTTAATTCAATTTCAAGTCAATTCTAAGAACCAATTGTGATAAAGTTTCATAGTGACATTTGGGTAATTAAGTTTAACTAGTGCTAGTAATCTTGAGGGTTGAAAGAACTATTGTTATTCCACTAGTTATAATCATTTGTCTATGAATGATTGTTGTCTTCCACTATTCTTGATTAACCAAAGGAACTTAATTGTGATTGTAATGAAAAAGCTTTTGTCTATCAAAACGGATTGATTGTAAACCACTTTAAAGGTCGAGAGATTAATAGTTTGCTGTCAATTGTGACCTTTTGTCTATAATTGGTTACCTTTTGTATTGACCATTTCCTAAGCTTGTTTGATTAGACAAAAGAATGTTTTTGTGTTTGAGGAACACCAACTCATGAACCTTGAATTGATCTTGAATTGATTGGTTAAACGTAATGCTTGTTTTTATAAACCAAAATCTTGACGAAGGTTTAATTTGTAGAAACAATAGATTAGTGTCAAAACTAATTATCACAACCAACATGTTTTCTAAAAGTTATCACAATCATATTAGTCAATTGTAGTACACTAGTCTAAGCAAGTGTAGTTTTTAATCATTTGAATTTTCATTATATCATTACTACTTATTTGAGATAGTTGCTTTTAACTTACAATTCGATTCACTACACAAATCCCTGCGAACGATCCCGACTTACCATCAAAATCTTGCTACAACGGACGAGTATACTTGCTCGTATGTGTTGTTATTAGATTCGGTAATTCACCCCCTTATAAATTTAAAACTTGCACCGAACCGGGCACATCAAAACCCATTGATATTAGGACCTTCTAATTATCATTTTACCACAAAAAATTAAGCGATAGGGGTTGTTTTGAAATCGTTTCACAAATCAATCAAAATAATGCATTTAAGGCCATTTAACGCGTACCCGACAAATAAACCAATTAACATATGCATAACAAATGGATATGAGGTCAAAAATCACAGATCTTAAGAACTCTTAAAGGTCGACCATTTATGAGAAAATGGAGCCCTAGGGGCTGTTTTAATTGTGGTTTCATAAATCATCAAAAAAGCACCCGTTTTAGCCACTTTTATGCATACCCGATAATCATATGGCACATATGATGGCTCGTGATACCACTATAGGTGATGTTGAATATAGATAAACATATTAACAAACAAACGCAGTGGATACATCACCTAGAGACGGATCCATATAGCCATATGATCAATCAAATAAATTAATATAACAATTATACCTTTGAAGCGTGATCATGGATTCACCAACACACCAATATCACCAATGATGGAATGAGAAACCCAAGGGAATCAATGAAGTCGATCCCTTCTAAGAGTGTGACACACTACACGTCCTTGATCACCAAATAGATGCTAGTCTTGACTTGTAACCTTAATCCTTGCAACACCTACAATAGAATTATGCAAAGTGGGATAGAAAAACACAAACCCTAAGGGGGGGGAGTTTGTGTGTCGTGAGTTAAGAGGGAGAGAGGGGAGTGATTATCTCCTAAATTGTGGTAAGTTATAATTTCTAATTGATATCATTAATTGATGATTGATTCTATCAATATGCAGGTTACACTTAGCACCTAGGAAAACTCCATCAAGCCCTTTAACCCCCTCCCCATGGTCGGCCATAAGAAGGGCCCACAATGGGCTTGCCCATTGTTGGTCCAATCCAAAAACGCTAAGTCTAACTTAGTATTTAATGGCCCATTATAGATCCTGAGTTACGTAGTCATTTATATATTGTAGATATGATAAATACAATCTATAAAATGATGTCTCTGTGTATAAGTGTGTGACCCCATAGGCTCACATTTGTCTGACCATATAATTATTTATTATGACATGAGCATACTCCAACACAATTGGTATCAGAGCTGTTTGATTCTAGGGTTTCAAAAAAAAGTTATTGTTCAGCAGAACACTATTCATCTAAATCACTATTCACATCTAGAAGTTACTGTTCATTCGAATCACTATTTTCGGATATCAATCGCACACATATGGCGGGCTATAATGGAAGAGCATCGAGCAAGTATGGAGGCTTACAAAAAGGTCCATAAAGAGACAGTGAAATCTGAACTAAGGATGGCAATTGCGCAGCAAAGTATGGAGATGGATATATGGGAGATCAAAGAAAAACTTGCTGAGAGACGGGAATTAATGAAGGTGAGATTAGGGAATTACAGTAACAAAAATAAAAGCATGGCAGAAATTCACTGTGTCAAGGATTCAACCAAACTTGTGATAAATGGAAAAAGTAGTAAAGATGGTGGTAATTTGGAGGAGCTTATGACATCAGCCGTGGAGAAAGTTGATTTTACGGGGCCAATTTTGGCAACGAAAGAAGATTCAAGACATAAGTTAATCGATAACTTGGATGAGCCTCTTATGGTGCTCGAATCAGATGTCAAGAACAACCATCGGGAACAAATGAGTATTAAAGCTTACCGAGTGAAAGAGGATCAGAGGCGTGAAGAACTAAATCAAAAGATTGAAGAGCTGAAGAATCTAATCCAGTCTTTCATTGGGAATCCCATCTCGCCTGTTAAAACGCCTCAACCAGTAACAACCAAGGTACCCGCAAAACTGATTCAATATTCTCCACGTTATGATGATTTGGGTTGTCTGTTGCCACCTCATCATGATGAATTAAGCACAACAACTGAGATAGATGATCCAAACAAAAAGAATACAGAAAAAGAAGGAGTTGGTAAAGATCTTACAATAGCATCACATGATGAAAAGCCTATATGTCCAAAAACATCTAAACAGAAACATGGCTATTGATCAAAGCTTAAAGTGCTAAAAGGGTTTAAATAGGGGTTTGGATGTGCCTTGAATAAGAGTAAGGGGTCACGTTTGGGTCTCGAACATTGTGCTGCCAATAAAAAGAGAAAGAAAAGGAAAGGGCCTTTCGTGTGGACAAAATCAAAGTCTTGTGTTGTCATTGAGATTGGGCAGATTGAAGCTATAGATGGCGGGCTGAATTGTGACAGTAGATTAGCAAATTATGAACAGCCACGCCAACACTTTCTGATGTTTGATTATTACCTACAAGAGGGAGAACTACAAGTCAAAACATGGGATCCCGGAATCACGTGAGGCAAGATTTTGGATCAACACCTTGAGGACAAGGTGTTTTTGCGGGGTGGAGTAATGATACTGGATTTATTAATTATGGAATGATTAATAAATAAGTATTAAAATAATTTTATTTATTTACTAGATATGTTTTATTTAGATAAAGATTATGATCCGACTTGTTATACAAGAATAGGATTATTATATATAGATGATTAGGGTTGTAATACATTTATGCTAAGTATTACTATCGATTATTGATTTCTTGTCAATTAGGAGAGCTTATTCGACCTCTCGAACGTCAATTATTCTATCTTTATTGTTCTTCTATCTCTTTATCGATCCGGTTCGTATCACCATCATCATGAGTTTGCTAGCCATAATTTGCCATTGCTTTATCTTATGGATGTGAAAATGCAATACTAATTCTACGTTGTTCGTAGACCAATCCATACAGGGGAGTTATAGTTTGTTTTCATCACCAATTCCTTACAATTCCTCTAACATTCACAAATTACAACTCAACATCACTTGGAAATTAAGAAACTACCAAGTTTTGACTGATGGATATTTACTTTGATTATAGAATATTCAGAGCATTACTTACTTTCCTTGGTCCTAGACATATTGTCTACAGAAGTTGTTTTGTTCATTTTAGATATTGATTTGGGACAATACTTTCGTGACCAGAAACAATTGTGGAATAACAACTCCCAAATTCTAAGGGTGCGTTTAGTTGGAGAAAAAAATTTCTTGTTTTCTATCTTTAGTTTTGTAAAAATTTGGAAGGGAAATTTAGGGTGTGTTTAGCTGATTAATTTTTCATAAGAAAATGGAAAAACTAAAAACCTATTTATTCACACTTTTTCCCTACAATTTTCAAAAAAAGTTAGGTGTCATTTAGATGTAGAAAAATTTTATTGTTTTTCTGTTTCTAAATTCCTTGAGAAGAGAATGATTTTTCTTCTCTAGGAAAGATTTGAGAATTTTGAAAACCCGTTTAGTTGGAGTTATATTTATCTTTTATAAAAAAATGAAAAGTTGGAGTTATAACGGCGGGTGGTGGCGGCGACGGTGCGGTGTAGAAGATGACACGAGAGATCAGGGTTAGAATGATGTATGTTTTATATTGAACAGATCCCATCTCTTTTTATTGAGAAATAAATGAGAAATAAAAAAGTGAGAAGAGTAGAATGGGCTTTTCAATTTTTTAGTTAAAATTTAGAAAATGAGAATTTCACTATTTTTGAAAATTGTTGGAAAAAAGTGCGACTAAACGGGGTTTCAATTTTTTATTTTCAAATGAAAAATTTCCTGGAAAAATGGAGTATTTCTCTCCAACTAAACGCACCCTTAAATTCTCACTTTCCAAGTTTTAACTAGAAAAATGAAAACCCCAATCCACCCTTCCCCACTTTTTTTCTCTCTAACAAAACAAAAATGGGAGTTCCCAATCTACCATTTATGTATCATTCTAACCCTAATCACCATTGGTAACATCTTCACCTTCCATTTTCACCGTCGATGACCAAAGTCGCAATCCGAGTTAATCTTGTTAAAAAAGGAAAAATGTAACTCCATCTAAACGGGTTTTCAAAATTCTCAACTCTTTTCTAGAAAAAAACAATTCCATTCTCAAGGAATCTAGAAACGGAAAAACAATAAAAAATTTCTAAAACTAAACGCTACCTTATCTACACAAAACAGTTGAAAATATAGAAAATGCGTTTAGTTGATGTTTGTATTTTTGATTTCAAAGAAGGGGAAGGAGGGTTGTGGGTTACAAAGGAAAACAAAGAAAACAACTAAAATTTGTTTTGTAGTTTTCATTGTTAAGTTAGGAAAGAGGGGATTTTGTGTTTTGCAAAATATTTTGTTGGAAAATGTTAATTTGAATGCGATCTCTGTTTTCCTTGTTTTCTATAAAACATTTTGTAGAAAACAAGGGTGTTTTTCCCTAACTAAACGCACTCAAATCATTTTCATAACGAATGTTTTCTCTTTCTATATCACAAATTAAAATGCTCTCTTATTTCTCTTGATGCATCATCTGATTTATTTTTAGGAAGGCGATGCATCAATTGATTGACGACTTATGCATTCATCTAAAGTCAAGGAGTCTGTGTTAGAAGTTTAGTCTTCCAATTTTCTCCATAATCTAAGACTACATTGACAAAATCAGAACAACCAAGTCCTCAAAATGTAATTGAAAGTTTCAGTTTACTGGTTGCTATTTGGTTAAATAACCAAGTCTTCAAATCGTGGAGGGCTAGCGACATTACTAGGCTGAATGGGTTTTTGCGGGGTGGTATATGGAGTCTAGCAGGCCACCAAAGATGGCTGATATGAGGTTTCACTCGTACATAAAAAAACATGTACAATACTACAATCATGCCATCCCATATTTAGTTTGAATATATGAATCGGGGACCACGACCCTAAAAACCAATTGGTGTATATGTTAAGCAAGTCATCAAACTTGTATGCTTCATCCCATATTGAGTTTGAATATATAAATCGGGGACCATGACCTTAAAAATCCAATCGATGTATATGTTAAGCAACTCATCAAACTTGTATGCTAGCTGAGTATACGAAACCAACCTGTTGGATTGCTACAATCACTAACAGGTCTAATACGCTCTTCATGTAAGGGTCAGCGATGTTTAAAAAACCAATCGATGTATATGTTAAGCAACTCATCAAACTTGTATGCTAGCTGAGTATACGAAACCAACCTATTAGATCACTACAATCACTAACTGGTCTAATACGCTCTATGTACATACAAGGGTCAACGATGTTTAAAAAACAGTCGATGTATCGGGGACCATGACCCAAAAAACCAATCGGTGTATATGTTAAGCAAGTCATCAAACTTGTATGCTTCATCCCATATTTAGTTTGAATATATAAATCGGGGACCATGACCCTAAAAAACCAATCGATGTATATGTTAAGCAACTCATCAAACTTTATGCTGAGTATACGAAACCAACCAGTTAGATCGCTACAATCACTAACTGGTCTAATACGCTCTACTTGTAAGGGTCATCGATGTTTAAAAAACCAATCGATGTATATGTTAAGCAACTCATCAAACTTGTATGCTGAGTATACGAAACCAACCTATTAGATCGCTACAATCACTAAGTGAAAAAACAATAGATGTATATGTTAAGCAACTCATCAAACTTGTATGCTGAGTATATTTGAAACCAACCTGTTAGATCGCTACAATCACAAACTTGTATAGTATGCTCTAAATGTAAGGGTCAACAATGTTTAACCCATACACCGACCGATGTTTGTTGGATCAATCTATCAAGCTTATATTTTGACATTTGTTTCTTACATTTTTCAATGTGGGCTGGATTGCAGCCACCGGTAAATATACAATGTTGTCCTTTAAAGTTTAAACAATATGGGTTCAACTTCTTCACATCGTGCCAATGGATACTGTTAGAGTTATGGAAAAATATTAAATCGTGTATAACTAGAATCGAACACGTGACCTTGGGATTACACACTTTACGTATGAATGATTAATGTAAATAATTAATATATATATAGCCGTTATATATTTTAATTATTTGAACACGAAATAACGACTAACGGACGTTAAGTAATTAACGGAATTGACTAACGACCGTTAGTGAATAAAGGAAGGACCATAGGTGAAAATAGGAGGAAAGAAAGTTCTAGAATCCCCATAATTGGGTTATGGCCGATCGGCCTAAGGGCTTTCCAAACCCAAATTCGGGTCCAACTTGTCCTCCAAGATATGTAGCCTATAAATACAAATTCAAGGGTTATTAGTTTTTCACCTTGTGCACTATTACTATAATCCTAAAGTTTTCATCTTTTCCCTTTGTATCTAAAACCGATCGTACAACCCTAGGGGTGTGTCGATCTTTGTGTTTTTCAAAGTAAACAAATTGTTTGGTTTTCTTGTATTCTTTTGCTAGCACCAAATATTAATTGGTTATAGTACGAGTGTACAAAACCTTGGTAATTAACTTACTTTAGTTAATACCATCCAGGATTGTGAAACAAAACGGTAAGGGATTTCTCGTTGATCCATTATTTATTTATGAAGAAGAATTGAAGTTAGATCATTGTTCTTGCTAGGATCAAAGGTACGTTATCTTTATTATTCGGTTAAACTATTTACATGTTAAATATTGATTCTTGCTTCCGCTACGTGCTTTGGTGATGTTTATTTATTTATATGAATGTCATGATATTTAAATTCCAACAGTGGCATCATGAGCCGTTTAACATGTAATTGTATTACTGAAACGCATAAAAATCGAATCTTGATTTGGATTAAACATGTTTACTCGTTTTTTTAGGGTTTTAGAACAATAAAAAATTCGAACCTAATTTATTTTGTGGGGGTGGGGGAGGGGGCGGTTCGATCCCTCTTTAATTAAAAAGCTAGTTTTGTAACTCTAAAATTAGGAACATGTGTGTTTATGTGTGTAAAGGGTTACATTCCTTGACTTGTGAATTAATCCATGATACTTCATGCAAGGTTATCATGGATTAGGGTTTGTAATTAATTGTTAAGTTATGTGCTACATGTAATAAAAAGATAGATCTAAAATTAAGGAAGACCTAATAAATTAAAATTAATGAATCTTTTATGTGCAACGTGGTATATGCTTGCTAAGGCTTACGCAACCAACTTGTTGGTGTATGTGGTCCATTGGTACCATTAGCTCGAAAACCAATGGGAGTCTTAGTAATTATATGCATAATAATTCACATATAGATTATTAATAGGATTTATTAAAATTTTTGCATGTGGCTATATGATTTAATGGTTAAGATTATATGCGTTATTATGTGTTTATTTATTTTTATCAAATTACTTGTCTTTTTTGTTTAAATTACTTGATGAATTGTAAGCAAAAAGAGGGTAATTTTTGGAATAGAAAATAAATTGACCTAATAACTATGAAACCTTGATGTGGTAAATTATATATTGCCAAGTCTTATGTGCCGACAGTGGTTCGCTTCGCACGGTAATTCCCATGCGAGACTAGCAATTTTATAATTTATAACATAATTTTTAAGACTTAGTATCATAAACTTTTGATTGACTGATGAGTTTTGTACCAATAGTGTGAATGGCTCACCCAGTTTAGACAAACTATAAGAGGGGTATAAGGAGGCTTGACATTAAATTGTCATCCGAAAGGGACACATTTTTAATTAGCCTTCGGGCGGACGTTTGTCTCTCCGCTCCTTTGTGCGTCTAATTGGAGCTACTAAGTAATGCTATTATTTTATACAAAATCATCTTAAGGGTGAATTGACCTCAATTCCACGCGCCACTTTTGTGGTAATTATCCGAATAACTTGGGTCTTTATGACTCATGCAGTAGTAGGATATAGTGGGCGATAATTGGAGGTAATTCTTTGATTGGTGAACCCAATACTTCAATTAAAACTTTGTTGATTTAACTCTTAGCCTCAAATTGGTAAATTAAAATTGTTTTGAAAACTTATGATACGAAGATGTGTGCATGCTTCTTCGTACATATTTTGATTGTCACATCAAAATAAATACCCTAAAATTTAAGTCCATGCTATCTAATTATAAGAGACACTTGGAGTTAATATTTAGCGTAAGTGAGACCTTGACCTAAATATTAATGACAAGGTAAATTTCCATGGCGTGAGACCGTGACATGGAGTATTTGCAGTTTCTAAATTAGACGACTTAATTAAGTTGTAAGTGAGACCTTGAAACTTAAAGCATGAGATGGGAAGAAACATGCTTACATTGCAAAATTGTTTTTTGGCAAATGTAATTCCCATAATGACTGGACCAAATTTCAATGACTGGCATAGGTCACTTAGGATTGTCCTGAGAGTGTCCAAGAAGCTAGATTATTTGACTAATCCTTGCCCTGAACAGCCAGCTGAGACTGAATCTGATGAAGTCAAAGCAGCATGGCAATCTGAGTTCGATATGCACAATGAAGTTGCGTGCTTAATGCTCGGAAGTATGGTTCCCAAGTTGCAAAAACAATTTGAGAACTATTTTCCTAAAGATATGCTGGAAGAACTCAAAAAGAAATATGAAAAGCCACCAGTTGTTGAATTGTATGATTTGATAGATCAATTGCAGGGCTGTAGGCACGGGGAAGGTAAACCTGTTCGTGATTATGTGTTGGAGATGAAAATGTACATGGACCAACTACTTCTCATGAACTATCCTTATCCTGAGAATGTGTGTGTGAACTTGATCAATAGGTCCTTGAACAAGGACTTTATGGATTTTGTTCAGAATTACAACATGCATTGCTCAGGGAAGACAGTAACGGAATTGCTCGCAATGCTCGTTGACTATGAAAAGGGTTTACCAGGCAAGGCTCCTACTCCTCAGGTATTAGCCATACAAGGAGGTAGGGTTCATAAGCCAAAACCGCAAGGGAATAAGGGGAAAGGTAAAGCTGACAAGGGCAAACAAGTTGTGACCTATCAGCCTGCGCCCAAGAAGTACCCTCAGAAGAGCAAGGCCAATCCAATCAAGAAGGATCAGGGTTGCCACCACTGCCACGAGATGGGACACTGGAAGAGGAACTGTCCTCTCTATCTCAAGGAGTTGCGAGTGAAAAAGATGAAGGGTGAGACTGGGAAAGCCAGTACTTCAGGTAACTTTTTCATGATTGAATTATTTTCATTAACTCATAAATTAAATTCCTGGGTATACGATACTGGATGTGGTATTCATATTCGCAATACAGTAAGTGGGCAACGGAGTACAAGCAGTTGTTGAAGCCATCGGAATATTTAAATTAGTTTTTCCTTCGGGCTTAGTACTGTATTTGAATAATTGTCATTATGCACCTACAATTGTTAGGGGTGTGGTCTCTTTTTCATGTTTATTGAATATTGGATTTCAACATACTGTTTCTAGCAATGGAATTTCTGTTTCGTTAAATAATGTCTTTTATTTTAATGCTATTGCTGTGAATGGTGTTTTTGAGATTGATATGAATGAATGTAATGGTTATAATTCGATGTATAGCATCAATAATAAGAGAGTCAAGAATGTCTTGGATTCGTCTTATCTTTGGCATTGTCGACTTGCTCACATAGGCAAGACTCGCATGCAAAAGCTGCAACGTGATGGGCTTTTGCAAGATATCAATGATGAATCATTTGATAAGTGTGAATCTTGTATATCTGGGAAGATGTGAAAGAAACCTTTTAATAATCATATTGAAAAGGTTGATGATCTACGTGGTTTGATACATACAGATGTGTGTGGACCACTGATCCGTGCTAAAACGTATATATAAATATTATGCAATGACGGATACACGTGAATAAAGACAAATCAACCCTTTAGGAAAAAAGGCTAACTTGCAAAAACTCACGTTTGTGTGTGTGATACCAGGTAAGTGATTACCCGGGTCGTGTCCCAACGAGGTGTGAATGGGCAATCGTTGAAAGTTTGGATTAGAGTGACTGATGAGTGGGATAAGGAATTTTTGCTTTTATTTTTATTCTAATTTAACAAATGAGAAACAAATTCTCACATGAAAATTAAGGTTAACACAAATTATATTTAAAACGCGAAACGGGAAATCTAAAAACGGGATAAAAACTGAAATATTAGAAAACTAATCCTACAAGTGTAAAATTATTTTTCTTAAATCCTAAATAATAAAAGAAAATTTTAGAAAAAAGATTTATATTTTTCTGACTTTTATATTTTTTATTATGAATTAAAAACTATTAAAACTAATTAAAAGGTTTAAAA
This sequence comes from Artemisia tridentata subsp. tridentata, assembly GCA_021014915.2. NCBI lineage: Eukaryota > Viridiplantae > Streptophyta > Magnoliopsida > Asterales > Asteraceae > Artemisia > Artemisia tridentata. The sequence goes on along the minus strand of CP139503.1, from coordinate 154,533,952 downwards.
ATAGTAAATGACTTTAGAAAAATATGAAACTTTGCAAGAAAATCTAAAATATTATTCTTAGTCTAGGAAAAATAAAATTAGAACTTTTAGAAACCCTAATAAGCAAATGGGCTGAAGAGCAGTTTGGAAATAAGCCCAAAAATAAGCTAAAAGGCTCTAAAAATTACCAAAAGCTCAGAATTAGTTCAAACAACTTAATTAAGCATAAAACAACTGAATAAGCTCAAATAACCTAAGGAGATAAGCAGTTGAACAGTTTCACTAATTATGCAGAAAAAAATGCTAAAACCACTAATCTTGCAAATCAATTTTAAGCACTTAATTAAGCTGATAAGTGGAAACTTAAGGGGGCAAAAGCTTGCTAGTACTACTGGCTACACTAAAATACAAAAAAGCCCCAATTTTAACCACCCAATTGAACTCCAATTTTAGGCTAGATCAGATGGTTGAAAACCAAAAAGCTGATGTGCAGAGTTGGGTAGTGAAATGGGGGAAATTGCAAACCTGATTTTAAGCTATGAAATAAGCTATAAAATGAGAACTAAGCTCAGAACCCTAAAGCCTATACTACAAACTATCTCTAAATCAAAAATCATGCAATAAGAAGTACTAGATAAGCAGATATGGAACAAGCTAATGGCTGAGATGAGCACCAAATGTGCAGGTCTGCACAATGTGGTTTGATGCAGCAGTGGTGTGTGCAGAGGGCAAAAACCTTGATGAGACTTAACCAACTCTTGTGTACACACTTATTTGACCTAAAGGGCCACATAAATGCCAAAAGAGGTGCTCAAATAAGCTCAGCTTATACTGAGCTTATTATGGCAGTCTAACTTCTAATAATGCACCTATAAACATCAAATCCTCAAAAGTGATCAAATCAACTTAACACCAGACAACTACAGCTTATCTAACCTTAAATATGCTAGATCAAAACTCACCAAGAAGCAAATGAACAGTTACTGCCCAAATGACCCATAAATAAGCTTAAACCAAACACCCCTTTGTGAGGGTCTGTTGATGATTTTTCAAGTGATCAGGCTATTTCAAGCTATGATTTAAACTCTAATGATGCTATTAAGTATAAAAAGCTATAATTAATGGCTTTGACTTAAAATTAGGCAGTTTAATTAAGCTAGCTTATTTTTGGCTTTTTTAGAGTTTTTTAAGTAAAATAATGCAAAAGCTATTCAAGACTTATAAAACTAATGAAAAACAATTAAGAACTAGTAATAAGCAGTAAATTATGGAAATAAGCTAAAAATAAGCTATTCTACAGTAATATGGAAAAATAATGCAAAATATAGAAAAAATAAGCTTACAACTATGAGGCAATGAAACAGGATAAACTAGACCAGAACTACACTTGGTTTGTCAATTCCAAGCTATAACTCCACTCAGCTTATCCCAGAACAGCTGATCACCACCAAATAGCTTATTTGGCTAAAACTTTGACTTTTGTTGACTTTCTTCATTCTTTGAAATTAAAAACTGCTAATCACTATATAAGCTTACAAAAAGCTATGATAAGCTTGTATAAGCTTATAGCAAGGGTGGGGAATGTTTATGATTGTTCATTAATAGGTCTAGAGCTTAACTTAAATTAACAGACAACTTGAAATTTTAGCATAACTGAAATTTAGAACAAGAGTGTTTGAAATAAGATTATCTTGACTGAATTAAACTTGAATTAACAACTAAATACTTGGAATTACAAAATTATAAAGACTGAATATAAATTACGATTATTGCTAATTACCTACTTTTTAACTACTACTAACTACTTAACTACTTTTCATTACAGGTTACATTGTCTCTATTTATACTAAAAACTAAGTGGGAAATGTCTTCTCATCATCTCTGATCACTTGTGAACCCTCAGATAGCCTTGAACTCATCTTAACCGTCCAAATGGATTTTTGGCGGGAAAACTCGTATAAGTGGGATAAGTCATGGCCTGGTAACTTGTGATGGGGAAGAGGCATTTAATGCCTTTTGGCATGTTAGGTGGAGTGGGATAGGAAGCTAGGAGGGGGGGTGATGCGCGTGATGTGTCGTTGCGGTTTAGCAGTTTTAATGCCTACTCAAGTTTTAAATTTATATTTAGCCGACTTATCAATAACACACACACTTAACGAGCAGTGTACCCGGTCAGTATGAATATAATGGTAAGTAGAGTGTCGATCACTAAGAGTGGAACGTATTATCTAGTTATTCTAATCAGTATTTTAATATCCTAACGCAAGGGGGTTTCAGCCTGAGAGACTGGCACGATTTGTTTGCAATTAAATAATAAAATAAACCAATAGGCACGAATCAGCAAGTAGCACACACGTACACAGATAAATACTCGAGACAATAAGAGGGCTGTCCTTATAATTAAGTAGATTGTCACTTGTTTTATTGATATCCTTATATGAAGTGTATGTAGTTAACCCTTTCTCGTTGGTCCTAATCTTATCGGCGAGTAAACCCTTAATGATTACTTATGTCTAAAAGTTATTCCTAAGTGATCAATTTAGTAATAACCGTGGGAGCCACATTATGTCCCGCAGTCAAATGCCCGCAAGCCACTAATAGACACAGAGGTTATCAATGCACTAATAAGTAGTAACCAAAGACATCAACATATAAACTTTAATTGATGGGAAAGCAAGTATTAAAGGGAGTGCAATCTTTCGTTGTCACATTACACAAGCCACCAATCCTGATGAATTAAAGTTTGCTAACACAATAAAACAAAACTACTTAATGAATTAAATACATGCAGCACCTTCTTACAGCTCTTGTATCTTTGATTTGGGTGTGTCTTGTGCTGCCTCCTTGACTGAATTCGTCCTAGGGTTTTTCCTGTTCGGTCTTCGAAACTAATATAATGCGTACGAAATTCGTCTGGTCTTGGGGTATTTATAGTTTCTGTCTGAGGGAAGATGCGGCGCATCTAAGGAGTAGATGCGGCGCATGTACTTAACTTCGCGTGGGGTCCAAGATTATAATATTCAGGAATATTCGTACACCGCCAGAAGATGCGGCGTAACTCCATGATTAGATGCGGCGCATGTCCTCTTGTATCTTGGATCGTATCTGGTGATATCTTGATAGAGATGCGGCGCATGTCATGAGTGAGATGCGGCGCATCTGGAGCAGATTAGTCTTGATCTTCTTCATTTCAGTAGACTCTTTACTTTATGCATGTTTTGCTCCATAATTAGTCCAAAATCGCCGAGTTTCACCAAATGCCTGTTTTTACCTGAGAATTACAAAAGTAAACGATTAAGTATCAATCCTCATACATAATATAGTAAAACAAGTCAATTTAATAGGATAAATGATAGTAATAAAATGTACTTATTTGAGTTCATCAAATATCCCCCCACTTGAACTTTACTTGTCCCCAAGTAAACCTTAGAATTTCTCTTATGAAAATGTATCCTAAAAGATGTTAGGATTTATTTTTATATTTAAGCATGTATTCGTTTAATTCATAATCACACAACTAAACACTTTAACGAATTAGAAGTAAAATAAAATAAGTTGATAAAAGCAAATCTAATCGTTTAACTGTCCAGTCGTGACGAATATTCTATCATAAGCTTGGCAAGTATACACATCTCCTCCACTAAAGCTAAGGAATAACAAGTCTAAAGCGGTAAAAAGGGTTTTTAGGCTTAAGGGTTAATTATTCTCTTTTCACTATCCATCTCAAATTCCAGAAAAGGCGACAAAATCTCAAATACATGATCGAATCCACGAACACGATACTTGCAATTGCTCAAATCCTTAACTCGAATAGGCTAAAGATAGGTCCAAACTTCACCAATTATAATATATCAAAAAGGGCGACAAAATCATAAATACATAGCCGAATCCACGACTACGATACTTAAGATTGCTCAAATCCCTAATCTCAACAAATCAAAGGTTTGGTTGGATAAAGAATAATACAAGGCATGGTAACATTTGGGATATAAATTGGTGTAAAATGAAAAATAAACAAAACAAATAAATTAAAATCCTAAGTGTGGTTAATCACTATCCCAACCATCCCATGAAGAAGACTCATATCATCGAATAACTCACGCTTTAACACTTGAAACACACGCTTTAGGTAGACACGAATTATACTCAACAAGATCTTAATCAAAGAATAAACCTTAATTGGCGTTCCCGTAACTGCCAATTCCCATTCAATCCATAGATATAGTACAACAAATAGTGGTGATATCGACCACTTACATAACTTTACATAAGTTGGTTAAAACTAACTTCCAACTTTTCTTTCTTTCTTTTTCTTTTCTTTTTTTTTTCGATTTTTTTTTTCTTTTTTTTTTTTTTTTTTTTTTTTTTTTTTTTTTATAAACTTTATAAACATAGATGTGTAAAATTTCACCACATCACTACAACTTTCTTTCCGGATAATTTTTCCATACTTTTCATAACTTCAGAAATAATGGTAATAGTGAAAGTAGTAAACACATGAAAAATAAACTCAAAGATATACAATATTTTCTTTCACTCCAATTGCATTGTGCAATTTCCCGACCTAACCATAGATAATGAATTACGCACGCGAACACAGGTAATGTAAGGAAACACACTTTGCCTATAGCAATTAACCAACCACGGATTCTAATCTACAGGGTAGGCTAAGGTGTAAGGGTGTAACGAAACATTTTAAACATAGGTGTAAGAAACGAAAGGAATGGCTCTGAATGTTTTTCTAGGGGTATCTTACTCTAAAAATGAGAGTAACAAAAGGGTTTATACGGAGGTTAACTAACCAGTGTAGTTAGTTAATAACACATAACATAATAAAGGCCATTTGGGTGTAATCCTAGAATTTTACCAATTTAGACAAGTCATTCCAATTATATAAATAATACTCATTATGGTGGTCTCGAATAGTATACAAGCCAAGTTCTAAAGTTTACAAGTCACCGGCACACTCATAGATTTGTGAATTTTGGAAAATCACAATTTTTGAAATTAACGTCATGTGTGCAGCTATGCAACTTAGATCTTAAACAAAAACATGCTAAAAAAAATTTAAGTTTGATATATTAAGCACATTTTAAGCATAATTTTTGAAAAAGTTTAGGACAAGTAATTGTTAAGTGTTCTAATTCTCCAATCCCCCCACTTAAGTTAAACAACGTCCTCGTTGTTTGTATAAAAGGTTAAAAACTGGAAAATAAAAGAATTAGAACAGAAAAACTCCCCTGAGATTTGCTCGGTATGATCCTCCATTAGATAAGAGCAAAAATCAGCTTCTTGTGGATTAGAACGTTAAAGCTTCATACTTGATGTATCCACAGGAAATCCAGGAAACTATAATACCACCAACACTTTAAAACACACCTAAGATAAGAAAGGTTCAAACTTGCATAATACATTAGTAGTTAGGAAAAATAAAACTTAAAAAATAAAAACTGAAAATCATCAGGTCAGTCGATGCGCCGTATCTTATGGAAGAAGATACGCCGTATCGAGCCTGGAATTAATACGGATCAGAATAAAGATGCGCCGCATCCTTAACCAGGGATGCGCCGCATTGAAAAATAAACTGATAAATAGTTTTAAAGTCGAAAATAAAAATGCAGAAAAATTAAAATAAGATATGACCATTGCAGGAGATGCGTCGCATCTCAGAATTGAGATGCGCCGTATCCTCATGCGGGCCTGACTGACTCGACACAGAAAACAGAATAATTAAAAGATAAATCCGGGTTGTCTCCCGGCCAGCACTTGTCTTTATTCCAGAGTCTTCAAGTTAGACTCACGTTCAGCTCTTTAATCCAATACTTCAGGTTCAAACTCCACCACCTCGTTCTCATTATCCTCAATTTTATTATCAAAGTATTTCTTCACACGTTGCCCGTTCACTTTGAATATATAACCATTTTTATCGCATATTTCAATAGTTCCGTATGGATACACTTTCTTGACAACGAACGGTCCCGTCCATCTTGATTTAAGTTTACCAGGATACATCTTTAATCTGGAATTAAACAGTAGCACTTTCTCTCCAATAGTAAACGTTTTATCCCCACGTAACCTCGAGTCATGCCATCTTTTAGTTCTTTCATTGTAGATCTTAGTATTTTTGTAGGCCTCATCTCTTAGTTCATAGAGTTCATTAAGTTCCATGAAACGGTTCTTCGTTGCAGCTTCCATATCCATATTACAATTCGTCAAAGCCCAATATGCACTTTGTTCAATTTCGACCGGTAGGTGGCATGCTTTTCCGTATACAAGACGAAATGGAGTGCATCCCGTTGGTGTCTTATAGGCTGTACGGAATGCCCATAAAGCATCATTTAACTTGTCAGACCACCCTTTAGGATTATACCCAGTCGTTTTTTCAAGAATTCGTTTTATAGCTCTATTGGTTACCTCAGTTTGACCATTTGATTGAGGATGGTATGCGGTGGAAACCCTATGATATACTCCATATTTTTGCAAGGCTTTTCCCAGATGGTGATTACAAAAGTGTGTTCCCCTATCACTAATTAATGCTTTAGGAATTCCAAACCTAGAGAACAAACTTTGCAAAAATTTAAGTACTACCTTGCTGTCGTTTGTTGGAGATGCTTGCGCTTCGACCCATTTTGATACGTAATCAACAGCAACCAAAATATATTTATTACCTTTAGATTCAGGAAACGGTCCCATGAAGTCTAATCCCCATATGTCAAAAACTTCACATACATGGATATAGTTTTGCGGCATTTCGTTTCTTGATGTAATATTTCCGGATCGTTGACACGCATCACATCCTTTTATATAATCTTTCGCATCCTCCAACATAGTGGGCCAATAAAATCCCGCATCCAGGATCTTTCTTGGTGATGCTCGAGTCATCATTTATCCTGAAAATAAACAACTTGCACACGAGAGTAGCTGACCGATCAAGGTAAATATCAAAAATCAACTATATTTATCAAATTATATTCGTTGTATTAACAAAAGTTAATGCGCCGTACTTTCGTTATGTTTCAAAATACAAGATTTTTGATTCAGAAGAATGCGCCGTATCGACAGAGATCGATACGCCGTATCTGTTTAATAATTCGCAAACTGTTTTTAATTAAAATAATAGATACGCCGTATCTGCTAAAGCAGATGCGTCGTATGGCGTTAACGTTTAGAAAAAATTTTTTTATCAAAAACAGATACGCTGTATCTGCTAAAGCAGATGCGTCGTATTACTTTATCGCTTAGAAAAAAAAAATTCTTATTAAAAACAGATATGCCGTATCTTGGGGAAAAGATGCGTCGTATCGAATTAATTAAACGCGTTGTATTTTTTAAAAATTAAACGCAATACGCCGTATCTGAGAGGTCAGATGCGCCGTATCGTTTGATTTAGCACAGTACAACGATAGCAGAACAGAAAAATACGAAAAATAAAAACAAAAATAAAAACACACAAACAAAAATAAACACACAAAAATAAAAGAAAACAATTAACACACAATACAACAAATATGCAAAATAATACAATGATGCAATTAATCTAATAAAAGAAAATCCTAATTAAAATACTAATCAAATTAACAGATAATAACAATTCACTCCCCGGCAGCGGCGCCAAAAACTTGATGCGCGTGATGTGTCGTTGCGGTTTAGCAGTTTTAATGCCTACTCAAGTTTTAAATTTATATTTAGCCGACTTATCAATAACACACACACTTAACGAGCAGTGTACCCGGTCAGTATGAATATAATGGTAAGTAGAGTGTCGATCACTAAGAGTGGAACGTATTATCTAGTTATTCTAATCAGTATTTTAATATCCTAACGCAAGGGGGTTTCAGCCTGAGAGACTGGCACGATTTGTTTGCAATTAAATAATAAAATAAACCAATAGGCACGAATCAGCAAGTAGCACACACGTACACAGATAAATACTCGAGACAATAAGAGGGCTGTCCTTATAATTAAGTAGATTGTCACTTGTTTTATTGATAGCCTTATATGAAGTGTATGTAGTTAACCCTTTCTCATTGGTCCTAATCTTATCGGCGAGTAAACCCTTAATGATTACTTATGTCTAAAAGTTATTCCTAAGTGATCAATTTAGTAATAACCGTGGGAGCCACATTATGTCCCGCAGTCAAATGCCCGCAAGCCACTAATAGACACAGAGGTTATCAATGCACTAATAAGTAGTAACCAAAGACATCAACATATAAACTTTAATTGATGGGAAAGCAAGTATTAAAGGGAGTGCAATCTTTCGTTGTCACATTACACAAGCCACCAATCCTGATGAATTAAAGTTTGCTAACACAATAAAACAAAACTACTTAATGAATTAAATACATGCAGCACCTTCTTACAGCTCTTGTATCTTTGATTTGGGTGTGTCTTGTGCTGCCTCCTTGACTGAATTCGTCCTAGGGTTTTTCCTGTTCGGTCTTCGAAACTAATATAATGCGTACGAAATTCGTCTGGTCTTGGGGTATTTATAGTTTCTGTCTGAGGGAAGATGCGGCGCATCTAAGGAGTAGATGCGGCGCATGTACTTAACTTCGCGTGGGGTCCAAGATTATAATATTCAGGAATATTCGTACACCGCCAGAAGATGCGGCGTAACTCCATGATTAGATGCGGCGCATGTCCTCTTGTATCTTGGATCGTATCTGGTGATATCTTGATAGAGATGCGGCGCATGTCATGTGTGAGATGCGGCGCATCTGGAGCAGATTAGTCTTGATCTTCTTCATTTCAGTAGACTCTTTACTTTATGCATGTTTTGCTCCATAATTAGTCCAAAATCGCCGAGTTTCACCAAATGCTTGTTTTTATCTGAGAATTACAAAAGTAAACGATTAAGTATCAATCCTCATACATAATATAGTAAAACAAGTCAATTTAATAGGATAAATGATAGTAATAAAATGTACTTATTTGAGTTCATCAGGGGGGGGTGGTGGGTTTGTCAGAGATAAGGCGGTGGATGGGTGGTTTCTGGTATGGTATTTTGGCGGGGTGGTATTGAAGGGGATAAGAGTTTGACTGAGTCAAACTTGGGGTATTAGCTAAGGGTGTGGGTCGGGTTTTATTTTAAAAGGATTGGGCTTGGGTTTTGTTTTGGTTGGGCTGGGGTTTAGTTAAGGATTGGGTTGGGTTGGTAACTGGGTTTGGTTATTTTGGCTGGGTTTAGTTATTTTGGGATAGAAATGGATTTAGGTTTAATCTTTGAGGACCAATGTTGTAATATCCTGAAAATCCAAGGACTATTGCTGCCAAAAATAGAAATTATTCCCAGGGACCATTTGTGTCATTTTGGGATTTTGGGGGTTGACTTTGACTCTGTCTTTGACTTTCGTCTTCACTTGATCAAATGCACAATTATTGTCGAGTCGATCCAAAAATGCTCGTTTTCATTCTGTTTTCAATCCTTTTGTTCATGAAACAGATAAAAACACAATCCAAGGATATTTTCTGTATTTTGAAGCATTTCTGAGTGTTTTTAAATGTTTTTGCAGTTCAGATGGGACAAAAATGATGAGTAATTACACACTCATCAACCACTTAGACATGTGTCAAAGAGAGGTGCTAGCTACTTCTTAACCTTTACTGATGATTTCAGCCGTTATGGATATGTTTATTTACTTAAACATAAACATGAGGTGTTTGAAACATTTAAGGTTTTAAAAGCTGAAGTAGAATTGCAACTTGGAAAGAAGATTAAAGCTCTTCGATCCGACAGAGGTGGTGAATACCTAAGTCAGGAGTTTAAAAATTATCTAAGTGAGAATGAAATTGTCCAGCATCTCACATCTCCATATACTCTACAGCAAAATGGTGTATCTAAGAGATGGAATCGTACATTATTGGATATGGTGCGATCTATGTTTAATCTTACTACTCTTTCTTTATCCTTTTGGGATTATGCCTTGGAATCTGCGATTCGCATATTAAATATGGTTCTGACTAAGAAGGTTGATAAGACACCTTATGAGTTATGGTTTGGGAAAACGCCTAACTTGTCTTATTTAAAGGTCTAGGGTTGCTAGGCGTTTGTTAAACGTGACTCAGCAGATAAACTCCAATAGAGATCTATAAAGTGTATCATTGTAGGATACCCAAAGGAAACGATGGGTTACTACTTTTACTACCCACCTGAGAACAAAGTAATTGTTGCTAAGTATGGAGATTTTCTTGAAAAGGATCTCATATCTCAAGAGTTCAGTGGGAGAATCTATGATCTGGAAGATGATCAAGATGATACATTACCTTCTGAAAACACTAGCGAACTTCCTGTGGAACCAGATAGTCTGGGTCCTCCACCTGAAGTAATTCCCATTCGCAGATCCGTAAGGACTATGAGAGCACCTGAATGCCTATGTCTTAACGTAGAGGTTGAGGAAACTATATTAGGGGACCTTGGAGAGCCTGCTAATTATAGAGTTACCATGAATGATCCTAAAAAGGATAAATGGCAGATTGCTATGAATGTGGAAATGCAATCCATGAAAGATAATGAAGTCTTGATTGAAGTAGACCTTCCTCCCAATGACAAGGTAGTTGGGAGTAAGTGGCTCTTCAAGAAGAAAACTGACATGGATGGCAATGTATACACCTATAACTCCCGTTTGGTAGCTAAAGGCTTTACCCAAACATATGGCGTTGACTACGAGGAGACCTTTTTTCCTGTAGCTGACATTAGGGTTATTAGGATTCTCATAGCCATAGCTGCACGCTATGATTATGAGATTTGGCAAATAGATGTCAAAACCGCCTTCTTGAATGGTCGCCTGGATGAAGACATCTATATGGCGCAGCCTGAGGGGTTTGTGAATCCAGTTTTTCCAAACCGTATATGCAAACTTCAAAGATCCATTTATGGATTGAAGCAAACATCACGACAATGGAATAAGAGATTTGATGAAGAAATCAAAAGGTTTGGATTTACTCAGAATCTCGATGAGCCATGTGTATATCACAAAGCTAGTGGGAGTGATGTGATTTTTCTAGTCCTATATGTTGATAACATATTAATCATGGGTAAAAACATTCCAAGATTGAATGAGGTGAAAGCCTATCTGGGGTAATGTTTTTCCATGAAGGATCTAGGAGAAGCAGCATACATTCTGGGAATCAAGATCTATAGAGATAGATCAAGGCGGTTGATTGGATTTAGCCAAAGTGCTTACATTGATAAAATATTGAAGAGATTCAGTATGCAAAATTCCAAGAAGGGATATTTGCCAATGCAAGTAGAACATGGCTTGAGTAGCAAAGCTTGTGCTTCAACACCTGAAGAGGTGGCACGCATGAGTAGAGTCCCTTATGCTTCGGCTGTGGGATCTATAATGTATGCGGTGAGATGTACAAGGCCCGATGTGGCGTTTGCTCAGAACATTACCAATCGTTATCAGCAGAATCCAGGTGAGCTCCACTGGACTGCTGTTAAGCTAGTATTTGAGAGCTACGAGAGATATGTTTTTAATATATGGGGGAAATCCAGATGCAGAACTGTGTGTTACAGGTTACTGCGATGCTTCTTGGAAGTGTGATAAAGATGATACGAAGTCTCAGACGAGTTATGTCTTTGTCATCAATGGAGGTGTTGTGGATTGGAAGAGCAAGAAGCAGAGTACTATAGCGATGTCTGCAACAGAAAGCAAGTATATTGCTGCTTCAGAAGCTGCAATGGAAGCCGTCTGGATTAGGAAATTCGTTTCAGGGCTTGGCGTTATGCCCTCAATCGAAAGACCTATAAAGATGTATTGTGACAATTCAGCCGCAATTACATTTGCCAATGAGCCTGGAATCATGAAGGGCGCCAGACATTTCCCGATTCAATATCACTATGTTAGAGAACAAGTGGAGATAGGCGAGATCGAGTTACTCAAAGTTCACACAGATAACATGTAACACCCCAACCCGACAAGGTTAAAGATATCACAACAATGGTGGCATATCAGAAGTCACAGAACATTCAATAAACAAAACCTCATAAGTCTTAACATTAAATCCAAAATGAGCCAACATGACTTAAATCAAAATGCAAGACAAAATAGCTTAAGTACGAAATCCAATATTCAAATGCCTAAACAATGGCATAATAAAATAAATAGAAGTTCAAATGGTAAAGCTAAATAACTAAGGTCGACTCCGAAATAGATCGCTCTCATCCCAAAGCTAAACCCAGCTCCTAGCTTAAGTACCTGCCGCAGGAAAAGAAATGCGGCTGAGCTTCAAAAGCCCAGTGAACAGATATATAGATAACGAAAACAATAGCAGGTAACAAATACAAAAGCAAATCAGGAAAACAAATCATACCGATACGAAGTCAACATGAAAGGAATGAGAAATGAATCATGAATGAAGGAAAAGAACAAAGTGAAATAAGATTTAGAAACAAAAAACAGCAATTCATCACGAGCCCAGACTACTTACGATACCATAGCATACTAATATAATGAAACATACCTGTGTAGAGTGATCAGCTCTCAGAAAAAAGTGAAAGACGTGTATCGCACACACAATCAGTCACCAGATATAATAACATATAACATATACAGATAACAGGTCAAATCTAGAGTGCACCCATACGCCCCACAGACTAATCAATAATCATAATTATAATGGCCATAGCAAATAATAAATAAGGGACGGAACAGGTCATCACTCTCCTGCCTAGAGTCATGTCAGAGGTGCGTCAATGACACGGACATGAAACCCTCATGTCTAGTGACTGGCTCGTAATATCAAACTGTAGAACAAAGGTCGGGCATACTATCAAATAATCAAAATATTATCTTAAGGGTACATGGCAAAAGATTCCAATCAAAGACCACATCGAAAGTTCACAAACAAAAGGGAACATAGCAAAGGTATAGGGAATCCTAATAAGGAAATGAATTCTGAAAGAAAAAGAACTGAAAAGCCCTTACTGAAAGGACGCAATATCTGTACCTTATTAGCTCAAACAAAAGACAAGAAACACGAAGCTGAGATTAGGGTTTCTCCTTCTTCACACCTAAAGAAGTAGAAGACGGAATTATGAACTATTCAAACTCAGATTATTACGTTTAGTTTACTTATTCATTTTGTAACTTTCCAGATTTAGTAATATGTTAATATTCCAGATTTGGTTAATTCCTTATTTCAAGATCATTATGGAATTAAAGTACCCTTTTATCAAGTTACAAAAGTTCAGGGTTAGTTATGACCATTTTCATAATTTAGGGTTTTAATTGCAATTTCATCAACTTCAAAGGTTTAAAATAAAAATACTTTAGTTTACAAATTTGCAGAACCTCACCTCAGAATTATATGAAATACGAATTAGACCCTCAAAATTTAATAATTACACAATTAGTCCCTTAACTTTACAAAACTTACAATTTAATTCATAATTTATTTATAATTACATATTAATCCCACCAATACTCAAATTTACCCATTACACCCTTAATGACATTATTTACTCAAAATAACTTCAAGTTTCCCAAATTTACACTTTTAGTCATTCTATTTTAATTAATTGCAAATCGACACTTATAAATATAGTTAATTCATTTTCTTGCACATTTACATTTAGGACCCTCAAGTTATATTTTTTCTCACCTTCCTACTGACTTATATGAAATTACAAAAATATCCCATAAGTTTCAAAGTTGACAAAACAAGCCCTTATACTTTTAAAAACAAACCGTATAACCCTTTTATTGCACCAAAACAAACCCTAGTTTTAACCAATCATTATACTATCATTATACAATCATTAATTATATTAATTTCATCAGATCTATTCATATAAACCCTAACCCTAATCAATTCTAGGGTTTTCTTCTTATTTTCTTTATTTTTTGACTAAACCGATTATAAACAATAATTCGTACTAATTATTCTGAGCTTCTACAAATCATGTGGTTATTTTTATAAGCTTATATTATCAGTATAGAACATATAAAAATTATAGTTGCACCTCAGAAAAATCGTATAACCTTATTTGGAATTCGTGTGTATTTTAACTCTTACAAATTCGTACGCCTTGTTTAACTTGCATGATCCATGTTCGACATTTTTACTGAGTTATATACAATATATAGATCATTAGAAAAATGCTACATCAATTATAGAACGTAAGATTTAGTCGTATTATTTTATACCTATCGAGCGAAGTAGATCGGACAAGAAAGGTGTACCACGATCGAACAAAGGCTTCCACAACTCGACTCCTATTTTTCCTAGCTTGCTTACACTTTGATCAACCCCAGAAAAATACTAGCTCACGTCCAGAAGATCGAATGAAGGTATGGTCGAATTATGTGTGTGTCGATATTTAGGGTTTCGGCAAAATAGGTTTTACAAAATAATGAATTGATTTTGTATATAATAATAGCCGACTAGGAGGGGGAAAATACTCAGGAAATTCGGCCCATAAGTTAGCTCAAGATCACACTTTGATTTTGCATATAATTCCTTAATTTATTTTGTAGTTATCTAATCAAAATGATTTTACAAATATATATATTAAGTTAATTAAATAAATTTCGGACCATATATATATACATATGTGATTTTGAAATTTTCTTGACATTTAATATAATGTAGTGTTGTCCCAAAAATTTATTTCGTTTCATATGTAGCTGTTTTCATAATTTTTTGGATTCAATTCGGAATTGTTATAAGTGATTTTATTAAGTATTATGGCTTCAGGGGTAATTTGGTCATTTTATAGGTTATCTAAATTTCAGGTATTACAACTTCTTCCCCACTAACAAAAAAAATTTCGTCCTCGAAATTTGCAGGAAGTAGAAAGAAAAAGAGAGTAGGGAAAACAAAACAAAGGAGAACGGAAAACAAAACAAGGACATACCGAATTAAAACGAGAACTGCGGATAACTAGCTCGTATTGACTCTTCAGTTTCCCAGGTAGCTTCACGCTCCGGGTGATTCTTCCAAAGAATCTTTACGAACGGAATGACTTTGTTTCTCAAGACTCGTTCCTGACGGTCCAGAACCGCTTCCGGTTCTTCAGACAAAGACATATCAGGCCGGATCTGATCAAGTGGATAAGATACAACATGTAGTGGATGATAATTGTATCCTCTCAGGAGAGATACATGGAAAACAGTATGCACATGAGATAGCTGAGGAGGTAAAGCCAAACGATAAGAGACCTCCCCAATACGCTCCAGGATTTCGAACGGTCCAATAAATCGAGGACTCAACTTGCCCTTGATTCCAAAACGTCTGACACCACGGAAAGGAGATACTTTCAGGAATACCCGATCACCTACATTAAATTCTAGATCCCGACGGTGCTTATCAGCATAGCTTTTCTGGCGAGCACGCGACTCTTTCAGTTTCTCTCTAGCAACAGCTACCTTTTCATTTGTGATCTCAATCATCTCAGGTCCTTCAATCAGACGTTCACCTACTTCATTCCAACAAACAGGAGCCCTACATTTCCTACCATACAACATCTCGAAGGGAGCCATTCGAATACTCGCATGCCAACTGTTATTATACGCAAACTCTACCAAACACAAGTACTCATCCCAACTACCTGCCCATTCCAACGCACAAGCTCTTAACATGTCTTCCAAAGTCTGAATGGTCCTCTCAGACTGACCATCAGTTTGGGGATGAAATGCAGTACTAAACTTAAGGCGAGCGCCCCAAGCTTTATGAAGTCCCTTCCAAAAACGCGAAGTGAAACGAGGATCACGATCTGAAACAATAGACGAAGGCATACCATGCAATCGAACAATCTCTTGCTGAAAAACTTCCGCCAACTTACTAACACTAAAGGTCATACGGATAGGTAAGAAATGAGCGGATTTAGTTAGCCGATCAACGACCACCCAAATCGCATCATGTCTTTTACGAGTAACAGGCAGGCCACAAACGAAGTCCATGGAAATCTCATCCCATTTCCATGTAGGAATTTCCAAAGGTTGCAATAGACCACTAGCTCGTTGATGCTCAATCTTAACTTGCTGGCAGGTCATACATTTAGCAACAAATAACGCTACATCTTGCTTCATACCGTTCCACCATAAATGTTGCTTAAGATCCCGATACATCTTGGTAGAACCAGGATGGATAGCGAAAGGAGAACTGTGAGCTTCAGTTAACACAGCCTCACGCAATTCGGAATCATTAGGCACGCATAAAAGATCCTCATACCAGACAACTCCATCGTCATCAACTCTAAACTCAGTTTGCTTACCTTCTTCAATATTCTGAACTATAGCCCAGAGTTCACCATCATCTTTCTGAGCCTCTTTAATACGCAACATCAGATTTGACTCAATCTTTAGACTAGCCCAGTAACCAATATCACGCCGAAAACACAACTCAACATCCAACCGCTCCAATTCCTTGAGGACACGCTGATCAATCTCCAAACTTGCAATCACTCCAGATTTCCGACTAAGTGCATCAGCAACCACATTAGCCTTACCTGGATGATACTGGATGTTCGTGTCATAATCTTTTAGAAGCTCTAGCCAACGCCTCTGTCTCATATTAAGCTCCTTCTGAGTAAAGATATATTTAAGGCTCTTGTGATCAGTGAAGATATCACATGATTCACCATACAAGTAATGCCTCCAAATCTTCAATGCAAAAACCACAGCTGCCAATTCTAGATCATGAGTTGGATAATTTTCCTCATAGGGTTTCAGTTGCCTTGAAGCGTAGGCAATCACCTTGCCGTTTTGCATAAGCACACAGCCCAAACCCTTCTTAGAAGCATCACTATAGATTTGGAAACCTCCAGAACCCGATGGTAAAGTTAGAATAGGTGCAGACACCAAACGCCGTTTCAACTCTTCAAAACTCTGCTCACGCTCATCAGTCCATACAAACTTTTCACCCTTCCGCATCAATTGAGTCAATGGCAAAGCCAACTTAGAAAATCCTTCCACAAAACGCCTATAGTAGCTAGCTAATCCTAGGAAACTCCTGACTTTAGTCACAGTGGTAGGTCTCGGCCACTTGGTGATAGCCTCAACTTTAGATGGATCCATAGTGATACCATCTGCGGACACAATGTGACCTAGGAAAGCTACTTGATTCAGCCAGAACTCACACTTAGAAAATTTCGCGAATAATTTATGCTGCCTCAGGATACCTAACACAATACGCAAATGTAGCTCGTGCTCCTCGGACGACTTAGAATACACTAGAATATCATCAATGAAAACGATGACGAATTTATCAAGAAACTCATGGAAAACCCGATTCATTAAATCCATAAACACAGCAGGAGCATTTGTTAAGCCAAAAGGCATAACCAGGAACTCATAGTGTCCATAACGGGTGCGGAAAGCAGTCTTAGATACATCCTGCTCTTTAACTCGCAATTGGTGATAACCAGATCGCAAGTCGATTTTGGAGAAAACTTTAGCTCCTTGCAATTGATCAAACAAGTCATCAATACGAGGAAGCGGATAACGGTTTCGAATGGTAATGCAATTAAGCTCACGATAATCAATACACAAATGCATAGACCCATCCTTCTTCTTCACGAAAAGCACAGGAGCACCCCATGGCGAAACACTAGGTCGAATAAATCCACAATCCAGCAACTCTTCCAGTTGCTCCTTCAACTCCTTCAGTTCAACAGGTGCCATCCGGTACGGAGCCTTAGAGATAGGTTCGGCACCGGGAATTAGATCAATAGAAAATTCCACTTCTCTAGCCGGAGGAAGACCAGGAAGTACTTCAGGAAAAACGTCAGCAAAGTCTCGAACAATGGTAACACTAGAAATATCTGGAATCTCAACAGACGAATCCTTCACCGAGGCTAGATAACCTTGGCAACCATGAGACATCAAGGTTCGAGCTTTCAAGGCGGAAATGATTTTAACAGTTTTAAGAGGGCGAGATTCATGGTAAATGAATTCAGGATTATTCAGATCACCGAAAATCACATTTCTGGCATGGCAGTCAATGGTTGCTCGATGGAAAGCCAACCAATCCATACCCAGAATGACATCAAAGTCAATCATGTCTAGAGGAAGTAAATTTGCCGGACGAATTCGATCATCGAAGCGTAACGGACAGTTCAAATATTCATGGTTGATAAGAATGTGGTTTTTCATGGGGGTAGATATAGCAATTGGGTTATTTAATGGTGTTGCAGGTATGTTCAGTTTCTTAGTCAATTTCGTAGATATGATAGAGTGTGTTGCTCTAGTGTCAAATAACGCAAAAACAGTAAAATCACCAATATACAAAAAGCCGGTAATGGTACCTGTAGCCTTAGCTGCCTGATCCCGCGTAGTAGAAAACACACGCACAGTATTCGGAGGTGGAGGAGGCGGAGGTAGCATGTAACTCTTGGCAGGTGCAGGATTCTGCTTTGGGCAGTCCTTTACCCGATGCTCAGCAGACCCACATCGGAAACATGCACCAGTCGCTCTACGACATTCTCCTGGATGACGTTTCCCACAAGAAGTACAGATTGGAGGTAAGTTCCCAGATGAACCCTTCTGAGAACTCGATCCAGAACCACGAGACTGCTGCTGAAAACCCTTAGAAAGATGATCCTTCCACTGCTTCTGACCATTATCACCCTGCTTAGAAATCGAAACAGCGTCCTGACCCCTAGAATCTGGTCTCCGCTGATCATAGCTCCTACCTGACTGACCCTGATAATCATGACTACGATCTGACTGACCCCGCTGTTCAAAGCCCTTACCAGAAAATCCCTTGTTGTCCCGATTCTGGCCTTGCGGCTGAATCCTATCGCCATCACGGTTTCTCTTGTAACCCACCTTCTCATGAAATATCTCAATGTTGCGAGCTACGTCGCAACATGCTGACGGATCAAGGAACTCCTGATTAAGAAGACGATCTAAAACCCAACTCTTCAGTGCCCACTTATAATGCTTAGCTTGATGCTCAGCATCCCCAGCAACCAGGCCTACAAAGCTAACCAATCTCTAGAATCGCTCCAGAAATTCCCCTGCATTCTCAGACTCAAGCTGAGAGATAGTGTTGTACTCCCGAATAAATCTCTGCTATTCGGATACAGGGAAGTACCGATTATAGAACGTAGCACGGAAATTAGCCCAAGTACAACCAAGAACATAAGCATCACCTCCCTTAGCTTCCTTGTGCGCCTTCCACCAGTTAAGCGCATCTCCTTCAAGCTTAAACGCAGCCAGACGAGTCTTAAACCCGTCTTCACAACCTAGTACCTCAAACAGCTTCTCCATGTGTGTTATCTAGTCCTCTGCAGCGTGAGGAGTAGCAGCAGAACTGAACGACAACGGCTTAAGTTTATTGAAACTCTCCAGCCAACCATTATTGGTAGTGGGTCGGCCCCCACCACCAGTACCACCCGAACCACCAGCACCACTAGAGGGACCAGCACCACCAGAGGGACCGGCTCCATTACGAAACTCATTGATCATCCGAGTGATCACCTCGTTAGCATTAAGCCCAGGTAGCAAATTGTTGATAGCATTAGCCACCAACTCCTCCAAATTAGGGATCTCCTCCTCCCCATCAGAATAGTCACCACGACGAGTAATAACCATCTACAGGATTTTCAAACGATTAGAAGGATCAAAAAGGAAATGATAGAGCAAAAGAAAAGCATGGCAGAGCAGGACAGGAAAAAGAGTGCGCGAAAGGAAAACCTAATGTCTACCCAAATCCTCACAGGTCGATAGCCTAAGCTCTAAGGTTTCATGAAAGCCTGTTCTCTGATACCATAAATTGTAACACCCCAACCCGACAAGGGTAAAGATATCACAACAATGGTGGCATATCAGAAGTCGCAGAACATTCAATAAACAAAACCTCATAAGTCTTAACATTAAATCCAAAATAAGCCAACATGACTTAAATCAAAATGCAAGACAAAATAGCTTAAGTACGAAATCCAATATTCAAATGCCTAAACAATGGCATAATAAAATAAATAGAAGTTCAAATGGTAAAGCTAAATAACTAAGGTCGACTCCGAAATAGATCGCTCTCATCCCAAAGCTAAACCCAGCTCCTAGCTTAAGTACCTGCCGCAGGAAAAGAAATGCGGCTGAGCTTCAAAAGCCCAGTGAACAGATATATAGATAACGAAAACAATAGCAGGTAACAAATACAAAAGCAAATCAGGAAAACAAATCATACCGATACGAAGTCAACATGAAAGGAATGAGAAATGAATCATGAATGAAGGAAAAGAACAAAGTGAAATAAGATTTAGAAACAAAACACAGCAATTCATCACGAGCCCAGACTACTTACGATACCATAGCATACTAATATAATGAAACATACCTGTGTAGAGTGATCAGCTCTCAGACAAAAGTGAAAGACGTGTATCGCACACACAATCAGTCACCAGATATAATAACATATAACATATACAGATAACAGGTCAAATCTAGAGTGCACCCATACACCCCACAGACAAATCAATAATCATAATTATAATGGCCATAGCAAATAATAAATAAGGGACGGAACAGGTCATCACTCTCCTGCCTAGAGTCATGTCAGAGGTGCGTCAATGACATGGACATGAAACCCTCATGTCTAGTGACTGGCTCGTAATATCAAACTGTAGAACAAAGGTCGGGCATACTATCAAATAATCAAAATATTATCTTAAGGGTACATGGCAAAAGATTCCAATCAAAGACCACATCGAAAGTTCACAAACAAAAGGGAACATAGCAAAGGTATAGGGAATCCTAATAAGGAAATGAATTCTGAAAGAAAAAGAACTGAAAAGCCCTTACTGAAAGGACGCAATATCTGTACCTTATTAGCTCAAACAAAAGACAAGAAACACGAAGCTGAGATTAGGGTTTCTCCTTCTTCACACCTAAAGAAGTAGAAGACGAAATTATGAACTATTCAAACTCAGATTATTACGTTTAGTTTACTTATTCATTTTGTAACTTTCCAGATTTAGTAATATGTTAATATTCCAGATTTGGTTAATTCCTTATTTCAAGATCATTATGGAATTAAAGTACCCTTTTATCAAGTTACAAAAGTTCAGGGTTAGTTATGACCATTTTCATAATTTAGGGTTTTAATTGCAATTTCATCAACTTCAAAGGTTTAAAATGAAAATACTTTAGTTTACAAATTTGAAGAACCTCACCTCAGAATTATATGAAATACGAATTAGACCCTCAAAATTTAATAATTACACAATTAGTCCCTTAACTTTAAAAAACTTACAATTTAATTCATAATTTATTTATAATTACATATTAATCCTACCAATACTCAAATTTACCCATTACACCCTTAATGACATTATTTACTCAAAATAACTTCAAGTTTCCCAAATTTACACTTTTAGTCCTTCTATTTTAATTAATTGCAAATCGACACTTATAAATATAGTTAATTCATTTTCTTGCACATTTACATTTAGGACCCTCAAGTTATATTTTTTTCTCACCTTCCTACTGACTTATATGACATTACAAAAATATCCTATAAGTTTCAAAGTTGACAAAACAAGCCCTTATACTTTTAAAAACAAACCGTATAACCCTTTTATTGCACCAAAACAAACCCTAGTTTTAACCAATCATTATACTATCATTATACAATCATTAATTATATTAATTTCATCAGATCTATTCATATAAACCCTAACCCTAATCAATTCTAGGGTTTTCTTCTTATTTTCTTTATTTTTCGACTAAACCGATTATAAACAATAATTCGTACTAATTATTCTGAGCTTCTACAAATCATGTGGTTATTTTTATAAGCTTATATTATTAGTATAGAACATATAAAAATTATAGTTGCACCTCAGAAAAATCGTATAACTTTATTTGGAATTCGTGTGTATTTTAACTCTTACAAATTCGTACGCCTTGTTTAACTTGCATGATCCATGTTCGACATTTTTACTGAGTTATATACAATATATAGATCATTAGAAAAATGCTACATCAATTATAGAACGTAAGATTTAGTCATATTATTTTATACCTATCGAGCGAAGTAGATCGGACAAGAAAGGTGTACCACGATCGAACAAAGGCTTCCACAACTCGACTCCTATTTTTCCTAGCTTGCTTACACTTTGATCAACCCCAGAAAAATACTAGCTCACGTCCAGAAGATCGAATGAAGGTATGGTCGAATTATGTGTGTGTCGATATTTAGGGTTTCGGCAAAATAGGTTTTACAAAATAATGAATTGATTTTGTATATAATAATAGCCGACTAGGAGGGGGAATATACTCAGGAAATTCGGCCCATAAGTTAGCTCAAGATCACACTTTGATTTTGCATATAATTCCTTAATTTATTTTGTAGTTATCTAATCAAAATGATTTTACAAATATATATATTAAGTTAATTAAATAAATTTCGGACCATATATATATACATATGTGATTTTGAAATTTTCTTGACATTTAATATAATGTAGTGTTGTCCCAGAAATTTATTTCGTTTCATATGTAGTTGTTTTCATAATTTTTTGGATTCAATTCGGAATTGTTATAAGTGATTTTATTAAGTATTATGGCTTCAGGGGTAATTTGGTCATTTTATAGGTTATCTGAATTTCAGGCATTACATAACAATCTAGCTGATCCATTTACGAAGGCTTTACCTGGTGGAAAGCTTAATCAACATGCTGAAGGCATAGGACTTCGTTTAGCTAGTAGTTTCATGCCCATCTGTGATTAGTGTTTGGATAATGGGATGTTTTGAACAGTTATTATTTTAATGAAATAAAATACTTGTTATGTTTGATTGTCATTTTCTTAATAATATATCCTATATTTGCATGTTTATATCCTTGAATATATTTTATATATTATAAACTGTCCGTTGTCGATTAATGATATGGGAATATCATTAAACTAAGACAAATCTGAGTATTGGTAGAATATACTTGAAAGTATATTGATGCGTTGTCATACCAATTTCACATGATATTCAATGAATTGAATATAGGACTTATCACAACTTCATGAGTTTACTTTATGGATCTTGTCATCAAGTAAATCATGTGAATATAGTTATCCTCAGACTTGAGATGCCAGATAACTGTCATGCATGTAGTGCATTTCTGTTATTCAATTTACCGCTATACATAACTGGTAGCTATAAGGATTGTTTTCAGGAATGTTGCAAAGTGCGTGGGTTATGCTCGTAGTCAAGATAGAATTTGTTCCTTCAAATTATTTGGAGTTTAATACTGCTGGGCCCCTCGTAGGATTGGTAAGATGTATGTGTGGCAATACCTAAGATCTCCCCTGAATAGGTTCAGAAGATTTGGTAATCTTGCTTAATCAGAAACAACGAGAAACAGAATTATTAATAAAGAATGACTGAGATCCATAACTTTATTAATGTAGTATTAGAAACAAAAGGATACGTATGATGATGAATCATTGAATGGTTTTTCCAGGAGACCACCACCCGAGTTGTACTGATGAAGCGAAAAGTGTACCGCTTTTAGGGGGTCATTTAAGCCCTAAATCGTATTTATTTGATCAAATATTGCCCTAAATCGTTCCTTTTGTCATTTTAGGTACTTTGGAGAAGAAATCTGGAAAAGGAAGTATTTTGGACGTTTTTGGAGCATAAAAGTGAAGAAAATGACAAAGTCTCCAAAGCTGCTGGAAAAGTACACGTGACGGCTTCAAGGATTGCTCCTGACGGCGTCACGGCTTGGCAAAAGAGGTGGATATGACAAAATACACGTGACGCGCCAGAGAGTTTTACATTGGAAATCAAACGGCGTCACCCTTTAAGGTGATCAAGGTCGTCACGGTTTAAGTTAAAGAGAGACGGCGTCAAGCACAATTCTGACGGCGTCAAGCCTTGACGCGCCAGAGTGGATTTTGGAGGATTAAAGAGGGACGGCGTCAGGAAGACCATCCGGGAACCCTAGCCGCGGCTAGGTGACGGCGTCACCTCCTACAACGTGATGCCGTCAGCCCCTAAACTCTATATATAGTTTTGCAATTTTTAGTCATTAGTGTGCAACTTTGTGAGAAGAAACCCTAAGACGAATTTTCTGCCATTTTTAAGGGTTTTATACCCTTGGATCTCCCATGTTTAATTGAAGATAAGTAATCATTTAATCATTCAATATTTCTATGTGTTGTTTGATTATATCTTGTTCTTGTCTTTTAATTAACATGCTAGGCTAGATTTATCTTGTGTTTGCTTAGATCTAATGAAACCTAACTATTGATTATTGGTTGTTGGTGTGTTATTAATTGTATTGGATGATTGTTTATGGATGTTAGGCTTAAGAAAACTGGCTAACCTCCTATACGGTAACTTGCTTGAACGTCTTAAGAAACATGAACCAATGCGTACTAAGGTTTTTATGGTTGTATTTAATGCATGAGCGAATTCTAGTGATCCCATGTTAGGAGCTTCTTAGCCGGCTCGACATAGGAGTGAAGTAGGAGCTTGTAGAGTTGGGGAAGTACGTACGCCACCCCACGATTGGTATTAAGGAATACACCCGTCATCCACGCAATTAATACACACTAAATCAACCGGTAAAAGATAGTTAGGGAGTAAGGAAATCTAAGTAAACACATTTCTCTCCATATAAGTTTCACAACCTTTTTATTTTCAGTTATTTTATTTTATTTGCAATTGTAGTTATTTGGGTTAGTTGACAAGCAACTAATTCCGCCCACTCCTTCAAACCCGAGATTTTACTTGCTTTCATAAAAATATAAAAATACAAAAAGAATCTTCCCTCACCCTTAGACCTATTAGAGTAGTTTTTTCAATCCTAACGACACTATTCCCCTAGAGAACGATCAATCCCCCGGTACTTGCCACTTCACTATACTACATCGGTCAGGTACACTGCCTGGTGGGGATTGCAAGCCTCTTGAGATCCCTCGAGAGGTAAAACCTGTTGTAAGGTCGCAAAACCACGCATCAAGTTTTTGGCGCCGCTGCCGGGGAATAGTTATTGTTTAGGTTGAATTTTTATTTTATTAGGTCTACTCACTAGATTCCTTTCTAGTGAGATTTTTATTTTATTTTTCTAGGTTTTTCTTTAGTCTATCTATTTTCTTCGTGCTTTTGTTCGTATAAGATTTTCATTGACTATTCAGTTTGCCATTATGGAAAACGCGAATCCACCCCTTACACCTGACGAAGTGGCTTTGTTGCGTAGCCAAATTGAGGATGAGATTAGCGAGCTCAGAGAGCTCAGTAGAATGATTGATATAGAGCTTGATTATGCCTTGAACAACTTAGAAACCGCCATATACTCAGATAATTACTTAGAACGTAATAATCTTACGGTTGAGGAGTTGATTGAGAAACTTGATGAAGTGAAGGTAGAACCTAGGTTGGATGATTATTTCAATGAATACCCCACTAAGGAGGAGATTGCTTACTGTAACAACCTAGTTGATAACCCTCGACCACCTTTTGTTAGAATTGACCCAAAGATTAAGAGGGGTGATCCCGGGAATGTGAAGATACCATGTATGATTGGGTACCAATACGTTGAGCATGCTTACATTGACTGTGAATCCCCAACCAACGTGATGTCCTCAGGCCTTTATAGCCAAATCATAAACACACCACTTGAGCCTAGGAAAGACCCCAAGTGCCCCGGCGGAGTTTGCAACTTCGTTGGAAGGATTAAGGACATGCATATCCTTGTTGGGAATTTTACCTTTGCCACCGACTTCATGATTCTAGAGGATTTGGCATGTGTTGTTGACTGCCGCCTATCTCACGTGGTGTTAGGTAAGCCGTTTATTGAAGCATCCAATTTAAAGTATGATTGTTTGAGAGGCACGGTTCAGTTTTCTAATCACATAGATAGGATCACATATAGGATGCCTTATCGGGTAAATGAATTTCATTTTGTGCCTCGATTTGACAAGGACAACATTGGTGCAATTGAGGACATCAATGATGAGGATAAAGAGAAAGGCATGAACTATGTTTGGAATAAGATAAGCCTTTATTATAAAGATTGCTTGAACCTAGGACCTAAATACAAAGTTGATATGGAGGTTGTTAGGATGATTATAGGGGCAATTGAGAAGCAAAACGGAAAAACGTAGAACCCGTGACTTTAAGTCTAGCTACAAGACTCGTTAATAAAGAAAAGCGCTTCTTGGGAGGCTACCCAAGCTTTATTTGCCTTGTGTGTTTATTTATTTGTTTGTTTGATTTTATTTGCTTCCGTATGTATGTTTAATTTTTATTATTATTGATTCATGTTCAAAACTAAATTGTGAAAATGCTTTATCTTGTTTTTAACTTCGTCTTAACTACATATAAAGGTATTTTGCAAAAGATAAGTGTAAGGGAAATCCAAATCGGTTTATTAGAACAAATGAACATGAATCATAACAATATTAAATTAACATACATATTAGTAATTGTTTGAGTCAAATGCTTGTATCGAGTCATAATGATGTTTTGCAGGAATTCCAGGAAGTAAGGTACAGGTTTTTCCAGAAATTTTCCGGAAACTTAACATGAGAATTCTGTCAGATCATTTCTGACGGCGTCAGGCATTACAACCTGACGGCGTCAGGTTTTAATTTTCTGAAATTTTTGAAAGTTTTGTTTTTCTACCGGAATCATAAAAAGTTTTTATTAAATCTCTAACTTATAAACTCCAGGAATCTGCAAAATAATCATTCCACAAGCATTATATCCTTATATAGATTTATCCCGCCGATGTTATGCAGGTTTTCGTGTTTGTTTTCTCAGGTTTAACAGGTTATTTTGGACAAGGAGATGTATGTGGAATCTAGCTTTTGGCGATGCTTTAGTCTTGGAGCTTCTACATTCTCTTGGAAGAAGATCTAACCATGTTACCTCTTTGTCCACCAAACGAATCAGGGGAGTATTTGATTTCATTCTTTTACCTTATTTACTTTTACATCTTGTTATTTGAACATTGGGGACAATGTTCAACTTAAGTGTAAGGGGGGGTAAAGTACGATACTTTAGAGAATGCAATTACGCTTGATTTTTCGTTTGTTTAATGGTAGATGTGTAATAAAACTGAGATAAATACTTGTTAGGGCAATTTTAGTGCCAAATTTAAATTTTTTTACAACATATAGGAGTGAAACTTTGATCTTAATGAGCATCTCATGGATAGGAGTTATATGACTAGCACAAAAAACCATACCACTAAAAAATTTTCCACCCACAAATATGTGAGGTTCGCCCCTAAAATTGGTAGGAAAAGAATTTATGCTATGATGTGTGTACCGGTAGCACTTAGATTCTAGAACTTGCGTTAGGACCATTCCGAGGCCATAAGTGAGACTACATTCGTGTAGTTAGATTTACTACATGATAAGAGGCATTAGGATTAACCCATTGTTTTACACCTGTGTTTTTGTTATAATTACATTGGCTACATTGGTCAAGTAATTCTCCCACACCCTTTGCGTTGTACTCATTTTTAGTACACGATACCCCTAGTACACCCCTCAGAGCCTATCTTTTCATTTCTAACTTTAAGCATTTTACTTAAAGGAAGAATTTGTTACACCCCACTTAAATGTACACCCAAATCGCCTTAGCCTACCTTGTATGCACTCATCTTTAGTGCATTATTGTGACAACATTTGTTTAAACCCCAAGTTAATTATCTAATTGATTACATGGTTGCTAAGTCGAGTCATATCCTTGTACATATTGTTTTGGGACGATTGAGACTCATGGGTAAAGTACTAGTGTAATGGAGTAATGGGGAAGAACAACATTATTACCCCCATATGTGCTAAATATTTTAAAAGTACTCCAAGTGTTTCGATTATCTTAATTCGAGTCATTAGAATAGTTAATTGTAAAGTTATGTAAAAGTTCAAGTGTAAGGGGAATGCAACGCCCCTATGATGTATTATTTTGGATGGTAGGGCAAGAGTGTATGAAAAAAAAAATCAAAAAAAATCAAAAAAATCAAGAAAAATACAAAAAAATGAGAAAAAGAAAAGTAGAAAAAACATACGGACTACCATCCCGTTTCATTTTATGTTTATTTTATCCTTTTGTTATTTTTTTCATTAGCTTAAGTCGAGTCTAGTCTTGGCTTAGCAACGCCATTGTACATGTAATTAATCAAGATCTTTAACTCGCCACCAGTAAAATATCCCTTATCCAACAAAACCGTGTTTATCATATCCCTACACCTAACGTTATAAACCGTTTAAAAGCCCTCTTTGATAGTTTATCTTAGGTGCTTACGCCTAGTGGAGGAGGTTTTTGATCCTTTCCCAAGCCTATGGTAATCTATTTGATATGACAGGTAGTGAGAGATATTATTCATTTTCATTTATGAGATATACTTCTATGACACCTGAGAGATGTGAGTATCTAAACACTACTTGTGAGGTGCTAGTTTGTAATCTCCATGCTTATTATGATTAAAGTGGAACGACTATTTGTTGTAATTACTTTTATATTAGCATTAAATGACCCCTAACTTGTATTTTGATTAGAATAAAAGCGCATTTGCTTGAGGACAAGCAAATCTCAAGTGTAAGGGTATTTGATGAAGCGAAAAGTGTACCGCTTTTAGGGGGTCATTTAAGCCCTAAATCGTATTTATTTGATCAAATATTGCCCTAAATCGTTCCTTTTGTCATTTTAGGTACTTTGGAGAAGAAATCTGGAAAAGGAAGCATTTTGGACGTTTTTGGAGCATAAAAGTGAAGAAAACGACAAAGTCTCCAAAGCTGCTGGAAAAGTACACATGACGGCATCAAGGATTGCTCCTGACGGCGTCACGGCTTGACAAAAGAGGTGGATATGACAAAATACACGTGACGCGCCAGAGAGTTTTACAATGGAAATCTGACGGCGTCACCCTTTAAGGTGATCAAGGTCGTCACGGTTTAAGTTAAAGAGAGACGGCGTCAAGCACAATTCTGACGGCGTCAAGCCTTGACGCGTGGTGGGAGTGTAACACCTAAAATCTGAAAACATGTGAAAAGACCAAAATGCCCTTACAATCTAAAACTTGATTAATATGTTTATAAATGTACCAAAAGGGTTTCAAACTTTGAGAAAAGATCATGATATGAAGTAAAACTAATTCTAATATAATTATTGACAATTGTGAAGTACCAAAATCATGTTAAACACACTATATGTCTGAAAGTTTGCTCAGATTATTAAAACAATTAATATAAACTTTATAATATAACTAATATACTTTTAAATGTAATATAAACATAGAAAGTATACAAAAATTCAAAATATGATTTGGTCCAATGTATAACCGAAACTTCCAGCCCATAATCCCCAAAATCACGGCACATTTACCTTTTTATTTGAATCAATCCATTAAACCCTAAAGTACCTTTGCCGACAAAAGAAAAACACACACATACATGGCTGCTACTATTTTCCCTATCAAACCAAAGTCGTTGCTGTGTTCTTGATAAGAACAGAATGTTGCTGAGGCTGTTGATTCGTGGGTGATTGAGTATGACTATATATGTGTTCGTGATCTAGTGTTGGTTCGTGATGGTTGATTCTTGTTCTTTTTGTATAAGCCGACTATAAGGTAACTCTAAATCCGTTTGATTTTCTGGTAATACGCCCAATATGTTTTCATACGTATATATGACCACTTAATACGTTTTATCGTTAATAGAAGAGTTGCACGATCAATAAAACAAAACCATGTCACGACTCATACATGTATATCGATCACTAATATGTTTATCTCATTGTTGTCTTGTGTCTCGATGTGAATAAATGTCACCAAAGTCGGTTTACGTAACTCGCGATCAATAGAACCTAGGAATAATCATGAAATATAGAACGAGATAAGCATGTGTATAAACATGGTTTAAAGGCTTGACTATGTGTGATACTTTTGTCTCGTTAAAAACTGAGAACACATTTGAAGTAATAAGTTTCATGAAATAATAAGCTTGTATACATCTTTAATATTGTCATTGATCATGCATGTGATTTTTTTACTATATGAAACCTAGTGATAGACTTAAAGAATTAAGAGGGGCATGCGTTTTTTTTTTTTAATATATATTCGAGAAGAGGGTGTGATTTTATGTGAGTATATATATGTTGTGTCTTGTTAATTGATCTTGCATGTGCATGGGGGACTTGTGTGTGGGTCATATGTTACAGCGTGAAAGAATTAGAATGTGTTGAATAATGGTTGTGGTGTGTGTGACGTATTGGTCTTGAGTTGGTTACAAAGCTTCGCGCATGGATGTCTTGGTCGAAAGGTAATAAAGGTTTATGAACTGCTATTGGTCGAAAGGATTTAAAGGTTAGCTAATAAACGTTTTCGATTAAGGGTTTGTGGATTTTTAACAAGCTGTAAAGGTTTGTGGGTATTCGGTTTAAAAGTTTCTTTTCATGTGTTCTTGTTGCATGAGTTTTAAAATGAAAAGGGGTGTGTCGCATAAAATTGTTTCCTGGTCGTTAATTTTAAAAAGAAAATAAAAAGGGGGCGTACGTGAATGGGATTTAAAGGAGAATGTCATATGTAATTGATTTATAGGATTATGGCGGCTCGAATCGATACACATGCAAGAAACTATATAAAATAAAAGGGTTCTATGGTGTGCATAGGTGTGGATTAGAGAGGTCATAAAATATGTGTACAAAAGAGCTAGGCATGGGATTTTCGGCCTCATTTTGTTCAGGTGTGCGTCTCGGTATATATTAGTACATGCATGTTTGTTCCGTTTGGTTTCTACTCGTCAATAAAATAAGTAAAGTGTTGCAAATTGTTTTGTGTCGTGAATTGGGTGTCACGGATTTGCTTGAGTTCGAATATAAATAAAGGGTGTGCTTAATCATATTTTTGGTTGTCGCGGTGTAAATTAATGTTGAGTGTGAGTTTAAATAAATTATAAAACGACGGGGCCTAAAATTGTCCTTTTAATGTAAAAATTATAATATAAACTCTAAAATAATTTATTTGACATTTTTAATGTTAAATTTTGATAATTTACATTGATGGCCCTAAACTTTAATAAATTGGCATATTTAACCCTAAACTATCATAATTGTCATATTAACCCTTAAAGGTTATTTAATTGTTATTTATAACATTAATGTATTCAATTACTAAATGTGTAACTTACTAAATTGGGAAACCTGCCTAAAATAGAAAGTTACTTAAATGGTTAAGGTTACTTAAAATGGAAAGGAAGTTAATTAAGAATGATTTGTAATCCCCTCTACTCCTCTAGGTGTGAAGAAGGAGAGACGTTGAGCTATTCCCTTATTTCTGTGCTTTGTTTCTGTTGTGCTTTCGTCATAAGGTACAGATACTCTGCCCTTTTTCAGTAAGGGTGTCCTATCTCATGGATATGATTCTGATTCTGATTCGTTTAAGTTTTCCCAAAGCCATTGCTATGATCCCTTTTATTATGAACCTTTCTGATTATACTCTGATTTGGACCTTTGGTATTTCATCTGATATATCTGTATGAACCATCTGTTATGGACCATCTGATTTGACCTTTGATATATGACCCTCTGATTATGATATGATATCTGACTCTTAGTTTGATACCCGAGCCATTTCACTAGGCATGGGGGTTCCATGTCCGTGTCATTGATGCACCAATGGCATGACTCTAGGGCGGTAGAGTGATGTTCCGCCACGTCCCCATTCTGATTATGATATGCGCATTACTTTGATTATGGATTATATATGTTTCTGGGGGGCGTATGGATGCATCCTAGATCTGTTCTGTTTAGTGGATTTAACATGATTTGATATGATTTGTCTGGTGACTGGTGCTTGTGTGCAATACACGCCTTTCACATATATCTGGGAGTTAGCTACTCCATTTGAAGAATGAGGACACCCCTCATATTATCTGATTATCTGAGAGGTCTCCCCTCTATATGATTATGAAGATATGATATGATATGATATGATATGATTCTGGGCTCGTGGTGGATGACTATCCTAAACCTTTACTCTTGTATCTTATTTATATTTCATTCATTATGCTACATTTTGGTTATTTCCGTTTACTTTCGTTTCCGTTTATCATGTATCTGTTCACTGGGCTTTTTAAGCTCAGCCGCACGTTTTCTTTTCGTGTGCGGCAGGTTTTAGTTGGAAGATGGGTTCGAGTGAAGAGACTTTTGGACTTATAAGACTTGATGGTTTTGGCCTAGAGATGATTAGAAGTTGTTCTATTGTTAGAATTTGTATTCGCTTTTGTAACCTTGTTATTCCAGTATTTCATTTGTAACCTTTGAAAATCTTTGTATTACTTTTGAATGTATGCTTTGATAGATCTGATATGAAACCATTTGCGTGGCATCTTTACCCTTGTCGGGTTGGGGTGTTACAATTATGGTATCAGAGAGACAGGCTGCGATTCGTAATACATTTACCCTTGGCCTGTGTAAGTTAGGACCACTAAGTTTTCCCTGTAAGCGCTCATAAGATAACCTGTAAGATCTGCTTTAGGATCTCCCTATAGGAACCTAAATTTGACCTGTGAGGAATGGGTAGACTAAGACATATATGTGAGTATCATTTGCTTCCGCATCACTCTGATTCGTGCCTCTGCCTTTAGAAGTTTTGCAACTTAAGCTTAGTAACCAAGTAAGTTTGGAATATCTCGGAAAACCCACCTGGATACCTTACACCATTTAAGTTTCATTTTCAAATTTTGACATCCACCTCCGATTTGTTTGACAAGCTGTTTGACACCTTTCCGACCATATCATAGGTCGTTCAACCCTAATGTGTTTGACACATTTTGTGAACTCATTGCTTATGTTGAATGTAAAAGTATCATCCGATACTACTCCTATGAGGATTTTGGTAATTATTAACCATGGATATAGGAAGTTATGTTCCTTTCCTTTGAATGACGAATCTTGTTTTGCCAACCATTTACTTTGGAAGGATATGATGTTATACTATCTCTGTATGGGTTTGTTAACTGAGCATGATGATACTGATGACTGATATTCCGTACATCCCACTTTTGACAAGTATACGATGTTCGTATTACAAATAATACACACCCACTTACTGCTTATGATAAGAAGCTGAACAAATTCATACACCTTGAACTGTTCATTTATCCACCTCAACACTTTCATTGAAACATGTGCTAGACTCTGATATATGAACTATCCGTATGATCTAATGACTGTATTCGTTCTATGAATCTTTTGATCTTGACATGTCTTAGTGTATGATCTTTGGTTATGGAGTAACTATGTGAAAAGCTGCCATATACTATCGTATCTGAAATGTGATCTTGCCAATCTGCTTCACCCTGTTTCGTTATGATAAATCTCTACACCTGAATCTGCTAAAATTTGCCGCTATGGGAGCACCAACCCTGAACCCATATGATTATCAAGTTTCCTGACAACCATTACTATCCACCCTTGAAAAGTTCCGCCATTAGAAATATTTCGCTGTACAAAGATTTTCCGGTATTTCCGATGTAATATAATTTTGTTCACCTCAGCGATTCTATTGGATGCTCTTGTTAGTTTATGAAGGAGAAAGAAAGAAGTATGTGACGACGTATCGACTATTGTAAACCTAACCGTACCACTATCAGTAATCATTACCCGTTTCCGAGTATCAATAATTGATTCGGTCCTTCGTATCTGATTTCATCGTTCTGGATTTGAAGGGCTGGAGAATCAACCACAAGAACTTCTAAGAAGGGGGTTAACTAACCGAGAGCAACCTCTGTGAAGTAGTTCAGTTTTATTTTTGAAGAAGAAGGAAGGCGGCATAAAGTGTATGTGAAATTTTTCCCCTAAGTAGTTCTAGAAACTGTCCTTGCACTCGTTATAACCTTAGGAGTTGAAAGACGCCAATGGTAGTGGCTAGAATGGTCGTGTCTTTGCGTATTTTGGACAAATTGTCATAGTATGACATTGTGTTATGTTCAGAAAATGAAAGAAGAACATAGAGATTATTGATGAGACGACCAATTGTTCTGGAAGAGGAATTTGATTGACATTCAGAAAACCACTGCAGACGACACTACCCTGTATATTGTGAAGACAGAGTTTTCCACAGGAAGAACCGAGATCGAAGACAGTTATCGAAGTGAGAAACTTGGTGGAAGAGTAGTAGAAGATGGTGGCGACGAGCATTACTAGGGAGGAAGCAAATAGGAAGAATAGAGGAGCCGGGATAAAATTCGATCATATACTATGCAAACCGTGAAGATTACAGTTCGGGCATCAAGACAACCAGACCGTAGGAGACAAAACATTCAACACATAATCTGTAGTCGACGACGGCGGTGGAGCGGTGTTGGGAGGCCTGTCGAAGAAACGCAATCTTGTTTCTCTATTCATTTTAGTTGTACTAAGATGAATTGATAGCCGAAGAAGGCTTGCGGATGGAGGGATGCACAATGATCGTGTCAGAGACTACCGTTACGACGCCACAATATCAAGAAGAGTTTCCGAAGGATTGATGAACCAGACTCCAGTTTGTAATTCCTGTTCACCATGAGAGAAGATGGACAAGCGGCAAACTACTCCAACTTGGAAGAAAAGAAAAAAAAAAATTATATGAATGGACGAATTCTGAAGCGGACATTTGTGTTTAGACGAGATGATTCTGTGGAGGATGAAGCTATCGACGACGTATTCGTTTCCTCTCAACCTACTTAAATTCCGTTACCTGATACTGAGGTCCTTTGAATGACTTGGTTCTCTGTTAGTAATTTCGTTCTATGTTCATTCTGCGTTTGTTGAATAATGAATAGTAATAAAATTTTGACGAGCTATGGAAAGAATTTGGATATTTATGAATAGACGGATGTTGAAGTAACCACTTATTTTGGCTGAATTGATTTCGGTAAGTTATGAGGTCTTGGCGTTATTAATGACGCACCTGAATTCTGATGGACATTTTCGGATTTCCGTTACTCTTCGAGTAATTTTATATTCTTAGTTATGATGTTTGACTTTGGTGACCCTGAGACTGTAGGTGGACTAGGTGGATTTAGATAAGTTGTGTTGCTCACGACTTGAGATAAAATATGACCATCATGAGGGCATATTTATATGATGCTAGCATTATGACGCCTGATCAACGTGATAATACTTACATCATATAACGTGCACTCGTTGTGGGCATAGGATATTTCGAGAAGTGCCTTAGAACCTTAGAATTTCTGATATCTGTTTGAGATCATCCGCGTTTAGTGAGACTTTAGATTCATTCTACCTATACGATTGATCTGCTGTCTTTGATATACGATTTGATACGTTTGGATTCTAGACGCGCGTTTTGCCGACCTCTGCATTGCCGATAAGAATCTTAGGTCCTGTTATAGAGCTTTCTGCTATTTGATGACATCTAACGATATGCTTTCTGTCCGTACGGATTCGATCTGTTGTTATACGGGAATACACCTATGTTCTGCTATACATATGTTCCGCGTTCGTTAAGTCGGTTCATTTTGATCTGCTATGAGCTGAGATATGAGATTTTGGATCTTGAGAATAACAATACCTGTTTATTTATGAGAACACCTTTGGAAGGCTCTTTTGAAGCCGAGACTATTTGAAAAGCTGAAGAGTTACTTCTACATCACCTCATGATTGCTACGATTCGATGTATTCTCGTTAAAATCGCCTAATCAATTCGATGTAAACCCTACGTATTGTTTGTACCTCTTCCTAGAGAATTCGAGTATCATCCGTATATTGATACGTTATCATTTGAATTCAAACTCTGCGTAGTGTGTCTCTGTTTTGTCTTTGACCTTTTCATCTCTGATTCTTTGCAAATTTCGAGGACGAAATTTATCTTTTTAGAGGGGAAGAAGTTGTAACACCTAAAATCTGAAAACATGTGAAAAGACCAAAATGCCCTTACAATCTAAAACTTGATTAATATGTTTATAAATGTACCAAAAGGGTTTCAAACTTTGAGAAAAGATCATGATATGAAGTAAAACTAATTCTAATATAATTATTGACAATTGTGAAGTACCAAAATCATGTTAAACACACTATATGTCCGAAAGTTTGCTCAGATTATTAAAACAATTAATATAAACTTTATAATATAACTAATATACTTTTAAATGTAATATAAACATAGAAAGTATACAAAAATTCAAAATATGATTTGGTCCAATGTATAACCGAAACTTCCAGCCCATAATCACCAAAATCACGGCACATTTACCTTTTTATTTGAATCAATCCATTAAACCCTAAAGTACCTTTGCCGACAAAAGAAAAACACACACATACATGGCTGCTACTATTTTCCCTATCAAACCAAAGTCGTTGCTGTGTTCTTGATAAGAACAGAATGTTGCTGAGGCTGTTGATTCGTGGGTGATTGAGTATGACTATATATGTGTTCGTGATCTAGTGTTGGTTCGTGATGGTTGATTCTTGTTCTTTTTGTATAAGCCGACTATAAGGTAACTCTAAATCCGTTTGATTTTCTGGTAATACGCCCAATATGTTTTCATACGTATATATGACCACTTAATACGTTTTATCGTTAATAGAAGAGTTGCACGATCAATAAAACAAAACCATGTCACGACTCATACATGTATATCGATCACTAATATGTTTATCTCATTGTTGTCTTGTGTCTCAATGTGAATAAATGTCACCAAAGTCGGTTTACGTAACTCGCGATCAATAGAACCTAGGAATAATCATGAAATATAGAACGAGATAAGCATGTGTATAAACATGGTTTAAAGGCTTGACTATGTGTGATACTTTTGTCTCGTTAAAAACTGAGAACACATTTGAAGTAATAAGTTTCATGAAATAATAAGCTTGTATACATCTTTAATATTGTCATTGATCATGCATGTGATTTTTTTACTATATGAAACCTAGTGATAGACTTAAAGAATTAAGAGGGGCATGCGTTTTTTTTTTTTTAATATATATTCGAGAAGAGGGTGTGATTTTATGTGAGTATATATATGTTGTGTCTTGTTAATTGATCTTGCATGTGCATGGGGGACTTGTGTGTGGGTCATATGTTACAGCGTGAAAGAATTAGAATGTGTTGAATAATGGTTGTGGTGTGTGTGACGTATTGGTCTTGAGCTGGTTACAAAGCTTCGCGCATGGATGTCTTGGTCGAAAGGTAATAAAGGTTTATGAACTGCTATTGGTCGAAAGGATTTAAAGGTTAGCTAATAAACGTTTTCGATTAAGGGTTTGTGGATTTTTAACAAGCTGTAAAGGTTTGTGGGTATTCGGTTTAAAAGTTTCTTTTCATGTGTTCTTGTTGCATGAGTTTTAAAATGAAAAGGGGTGTGTCGCATAAAATTGTTTCCTGGTCGTTAATTTTAAAAAGAAAATAAAAAGGGGGCGTACGTGAATGGGATTTAAAGGAGAATGTCATATGTAATTGATTTATAGGATTATGGCGGCTCGAATCGATACACATGCAAGAAACTATATAAAATAAAAGGGTTCTATGGTGTGCATAGGTGTGGATTAGAGAGGTCATAAAATATGTGTACAAAAGAGCTAGGCATGGGATTTTCGGCCTCATTTTGTTCAGGTGTGCGTCTCGGTATATATTAGTACATGCATGTTTGTTCCGTTTGGTTTCTACTCGTCAATAAAATAAGTAAAGTGTTGCAAATTGTTTTGTGTCGTGAATTGGGTGTCACGGATTTGCTTGAGTTCGAATATAAATAAAGGGTGTGCTTAATCATATTTTTGGTTGTCGCGGTGTAAATTAATGTTGAGTGTGAGTTTAAATAAATTATAAAACGACGGGGCCTAAAATTGTCCTTTTAATGTAAAAATTATAATATAAACTCTAAAATAATTTATTTGACATTTTTAATGTTAAATTTTGATAATTTACATTGATGGCCCTAAACTTTAATAAATTGGCATATTTAACCCTAAACTATCATAATTGTCATATTAACCCTTAAAGGTTATTTAATTGTTATTTATAACATTAATGTATTCAATTACTAAATGTGTAACTTACTAAATTGGGAAACCTGCCTAAAATAGAAAGTTACTTAAATGGTTAAGGTTACTTAAAATGGAAAGGAAGTTAATTAAGAATGATTTGTAATCCCCTCTACTCCTCTAGGTGTGAAGAAGGAGAGACGTTGAGCTATTCCCTTATTTCTGTCCTTTGTTTCTGTTGTGCTTTCGTCATAAGGTACAGATACTTTGCCCTTTTTCAGTAAGGGTGTCCTATCTCATGGTTATGATTCTGATTCTGATTCGTTTAAGTTTTCCCAAAGCCATTGCTATGATCCCTTTTATTATGAACCTTTCTGATTATACTCTGATTTGGACCTTTGGTATTTCATCTGATATATCTGTATGAACCATCTGTTATGGACCATCTGATTTGACCTTTGATATATGACCCTCTGATTATGATATGATATCTGACTCTTAGTTTGATACCCGAGCCATTTCACTAGGCATGGGGGTTCCATGTCCGTGTCATTGATGCACCAATGGCATGACTCTAGGGCGGTAGAGTGATGTTCCGCCACGTCCCCATTCTGATTATGATATGCGCATTACTTTGATTATGGATTATATATGTTTCTGGGGGGCGTATGGATGCATCCTAGATCTGTTCTGTTTAGTGGATTTAACATGATTTGATATGATTTGTCTGGTGACTGGTGCTTGTGTGCAATACACGCCTTTCACATATATCTGGGAGTTAGCTACTCCATTTGAAGAATGAGGACACCCCTCATATTATCTGATTATCTGAGAGGTCTCCCCTCTATATGATTATGAAGATATGATATGATATGATATGATATGATTCTGGGCTCGTGGTGGATGACTATCCTAAACCTTTACTCTTGTATCTTATTTATATTTCATTCATTATGCTACATTTTGGTTATTTCCGTTTACTTTCGTTTCCGTTTATCATGTATCTGTTCACTGGGCTTTTTAAGCTCAGCCGCACGTTTTCTTTTCGTGTGCGGCAGGTTTTAGTTGGAAGATGGGTTCGAGTGAAGAGACTTTTGGACTTAGAAGACTTGATAGTTTTGGCCTAGAGATGATTAGAAGTTGTTCTATTGTTAGAATTTGTATTCGCTTTTGTAACCTTGTTATTCCAGTATTTCATTTGTAACCTTTGAAAATCTTTGTATTACTTTTGAATGTATGCTTTGATAGATCTGATATGAAACCATTTGCGTGGCATCTTTACCCTTGTCGGGTTGGGGTGTTACAGGGAGCGTGATGTGTCGTTGCGGTTTAGCAGTTTTAATGCCTACTCAAGTTTTAAATTTATATTTAGCCGACTTATCAATAACACACACACTTAACGAGCAGTGTACCCGGTCAGTATGAATATAATGGTAAGTAGAGTGTCGATCACTAAGAGTGGAACGTATTATCTCGTTATTCTAATCAGTATTTTAATATCCTAACGCAATGGGGTTTCAGCCTGAGAGACTGGCACGATTTGTTTGCAATTAAATAATAAAATAAACCAATAGGCACGAATCAGCAAGTAGCACACACGTACACAGATAAATACTCGAGACAATAAGAGGGCTGTCCTTATGATTAAGTAGATTGTCACTTGTTTTATTGATAGCTTTATATGAAGTGTATGTAGTTAACCCTTTCTCGTTGGTCCTATTCTTATCGGCGAGTAAACCCTTAATGATTACTTATGTCTAAAAGTTATTCCTAAGTGATCAATTTAGTAATAACCGTGGGAGCCACATTATTTTCCGCAGTCAAATGCCCGCAAGCCACTAATAAACACAGAGGTTATCAATGCACTAATAAGTAGTAACCAAAGACATCAACATATAAACTTTAATTGATGGGAAAGCAAGTATTAAAGGGAGTGCAATCTTTCGTTGTCACATTACACAAGCCACCAATCCTGATGAATTAAAGTTTGCTAACACAATAAAACAAAACTACTTAATGAATTAAACACATGCAGCACCTTCTTACAGCTCTTGTATCTTTGTTTGGTGTGTCTTGTGCTGCCTCCTTGACTGAATTCGTCCTAGGGTTCTGCTGCTTCGGTCTTCGAATCTAATATATTGCTCTTCTTGTCGAAATTCGTCTGGTCTTGGGGTATTTATAGTTTCTGTCTGAGGGAAGATGCGGCGCATCTAGTAAGTAGATGCGGCGCATTGACTTAACTTCGCGTGGGGTCCAAGATTATAATATTCAGGAATATTCGTACACCGCCAGAAGATGCGGCGTAACTCCATGATTAGATGCGGCGCATGTCCTCTTGTATCTTGGATCGTATCTGGTGGAATCTTAATAGAGATGCGCTGTATGTAATGAGTGAGATGCGGCGCATCTGGAGCAGATTAGTCTTGATCTTCTTCATTTCAGTAGACTCTTAACTTCTTGCATGTTTTGCTCCATAATCAGTCCAAAATCGCTAAGTTTCACCAAATGCTTGTTTTTACCTGAGAATTACAAAAGTAAACGATTAAGTATCAATCCTCATACATAATATAATAAAACAAGTCAAATTAATAGGATAAATGATAGTAATAAAATGTACTTATTTGAGTTCATCAACGCGCCAGAGAGGATTTTGGAGGATTAAAAGGGGACGGCGTCAGGAAGACCATCCGGGAACCCTAGCCGCGGCGAGGTGACGACGTCACCTCCTACAACCTGACGCCGTCAGCCCCTAAACTCTATATATAGTTTTGCAATTTTTAGTCATTAGTGTGCAACTTTGTGAGGAGAAACGCTAAGACGAATTTTCTGCCATTTTTAAGGGTTTTATACCCTTGGATCTCCCATGTTTAATTGAAGATAAGTAATCATTTAATCATTCAATATGTCTATGTGTTGTTTGATTATATCTTGTTCTTGTCTTTTAATTAACATGCTAGGCTAGATTTATCTTGTGTTTGCTTAGATCTAATGAAACCTAACTATTGATTATTG
The DNA here is from genome assembly GCA_021014915.2 of Artemisia tridentata subsp. tridentata. NCBI lineage: Eukaryota > Viridiplantae > Streptophyta > Magnoliopsida > Asterales > Asteraceae > Artemisia > Artemisia tridentata. The sequence continues at coordinate 154,493,074 of CP139503.1, read as the reverse complement.
ATTGTTGGTGTGTTATTAATTGTATTGGATGATTGTTTATCGATGTTAGGCTTAAGAAAACTGGCTAACCTCCTATACGGTAACTTGCTTGAACGTCTTAAGAAACATGAACCAATGCGTACTAAGGTTTTTATGGTTGTATTTAATGCATGAGCGAATTCTAGTGATCTCATGTTAGGAGCTTCTTAGCCGGCTCGACATAGGAGTGAAGTAGGAGCTTGTAGAGTTGGGGAAGTACGTACGCCACCCCACGATTGGTAATAAGGAATACACCCGTCATCCACGCAATTAATACACACTAATCAACCGGTAAAAGATAGTTAGGGAGTAAGGAAATCTAAGTAAACACATTTCTCTCCATATAAGTTTCACAACCTTTTTATTTTTAGTTATTTTATTTTATTTGCAATTGTAGTTATTTGGGTTAGTTGACTAGCAACTAATTCCGCCCACTCCTTCAAACCCGAGATTTTACTTGCTTTCATAAAAATATAAAAATACAAAAAGAATCTTCCCTCACCCTTAGACCTATTAGAGTAGTTTTTTCAATCCTAACAACACTATTCCCCTAGAGAACGATCAATCCCCCGGTACTTGCCACTTCACTATACTACATCGGTCAGGTACACTGCCTGGTGGGGATTGCAAGCCTCTTGAGATCCCTCGAGAGGTAAAACCTGTTGTAAGGTCGCAAAACCACGCATCATGTACTAGGGGCATTGGCGTGTTGCTAGACGCTAACCAACATCATTACCCTTTTAATAGATTTCCAAGTGGGAGCTGTTAGAGTTATGGAAAAATATTAAATCGTGTATCACTAGAATCGAACACGGGACCATGGGATTGCACACTTTACGTATGAATGATTAATGTAAATAATTAATATATATATAACCGTTATATATTTTAATTATTCGAACACAAAATAACGACTAACGGACCTTAAGTAATTAACAGAATTGACTAACGACCGTTAGTGAATAAGGGAAGGACCATAGGTGCAAATAGGAGGAAAGAAAGTTCTAGAATCCCCATAATTGGGTTATGGCCGATCGGCCTAAGGGCTTTCCAAACCCAATTCGGGTCCAACTTGTCCTCCAAGATATGTAGCCTATAAATACAAACTCAAGGGTTATTAGTTTTTCACTTTGTGCACTATTACTATAACCCTAAAGTTTTCTTCTTCTCCCTTTGTGTCTAAAACCGATCGTACAACCCTAGGGGTGTGTCGATCTATGTGTTTTTCAAAGTAAACAAATTGTTTGGTTTTCTTGTGTTCTTTTGCTAGCACCAAACATTAATTGGTTATAGTACGTGTGTACAAAACCTTGGTAGTTAACTTACTTTAGTTAATACCATCCTGGATTAAGAAATAAAACGGTAAGGGATTTCTCGTTAATCCATTGTTTATTTAAGAAGAAGAATTGAAGTTAGATCCTTGTTCTTGCTAGGATCAAATGTACGTTATCTTTATTATTCGGTTAAACTATTTACATGTTAAATATTGATTCTTGCTTCCGCTACGTGCTTTGGTGATGTTTATTTATTTATATGAATGTTATAGTATTTAAATTCCAACTGATACTAGCCCCAATTCATAGGAGAAACTTTTCTAACAACTTGATCAACTGGATTTTGAATCCTTTTTTTTAATAGAAGTTGATCATAGATAAGTTCAGGTGCCGTTTAGTTGTAGAAAAATTTCACTCTTTTTTCATTTTTAAATTCATTGAGAAGGGAATGATTTTTCTTCTCTAGAGAAGAGTTGAGAATTTTGAAAACCTGTTTAGTTGGAGTTATATTTTTCTTTTTTAAAAATGAAAAGAAGATTACCTCAAATTGCGACGGTGGCGGTGACGGCGGGCGGTGGTGGCGACAGTCGACGATGGAGGATGACACGAAAGATTAGGGGTAGAATGGTGTATGTGTTTTTCTTGGAGTTGAGAAAAAAATGAGAAAGAAAAAAGTGAGAATGGTAGAATGGGCTTTTCAATTTATTAGTTAAAATTTAGAAAAAGTGAATTTCATTTTTTTTGAAAATTGTTAGAAAAATGTGTGACTAAACGAATTTTCAATTTTTTCATTTTCACATAAAAAATTTCATAGAAAAATGTGATATTTTTCACCAACTAAACTACATTTTCATATAAAATATGAATCATGCATGGACGGACCACTTATGAGCGTGCCACACCTGATTTTAGGTCAAGAAGTGATTTTTTGAGTGTCATCTTTTTATACGTGCAAAACCCTGTAATATTTTTGTTAGTTCGGCTAGCCCAAAATTCTTGTTTACTCCGTAGTACTTATGATTAAAAAAAAAAATTGTGCAAGACCTTTTTGAAAGAAATTGTGCAGCACCCTCATGAGAATTACGGATCCGTCAATCCTGTAACGGTTGTTTATGAACAAAGAGGTGAGTTTGTATCATAATCGATTTATGTAAATGACATTTTTGGGCAGCAAAAGTAAAGTTGTTATACGGAGTATTTCTTAAGAACAACCATTTTATGTTTTCATATTTTTATATAGAATATGACACAAACAAGGTGGGCTATTCTTCCAATCATAAGTCTTTTGCATGTCATACTATATATCACATTGGTTAGATTCGAGAGACCACCAAGGCACCAACAACACGACACAAATGTTTATCAGCTACAGTATTTTTTCCCATAACTTTGAAGTATAAATTAGATCTTTTTGAAAGACAATGCCATTGCCAAAGCTGACATGTTTGAGTTATTTCCAAATATATACTCCTATTTGATATTGTGTATGAGCTACATGAGACGCCATTAATACATGAAACCTAGATCCGAACGTGTAAATTGTATAGAGCCCTTGCCTGAGTTGTTGTGAGCAGGGTAAATGAATCGAATCGAGTCGGATTTTAGCATAGCTCGACTCGACAATATTTTATTCAGCTCGAGCTCGGCCCGATAGCTAGACCAGCCTGAGGGTAGTTCGAGCTCGGCTCGAGAGAGTTTGAATTAGGCTCGAGCTCGGCTTGAAAAGCACGAATAATAAATAATGATGTGTTTTTTAAACTATTTAAAATTGAAATACAACATAAAGTTAGAATTTGACTCGAGCTCGGCTTGAAAAGCTTGATACATTCATAAATTTACATATGAACCCTTAAAATACATATAATGTAGTATATAAAAAATATATACATATTACTTAAAAACTCAATAATAACTCGAGTCGAGCCTATATAAGTTCGAGCTCGACTGGTTAAACACTTCAAGCTAATTTTCAGGCTCGAGCTCGACGCTCGATAAAGCTCTACTCGAACGAGCTCGAGCTCGAGTTGTTGGAATATAGATTCATACATTTATAAACTAATAACCACATAATGAACATCAAAGCATGTAGCACAGCAGAATATGATCTACATAACATATAATTAATTAACATAAAAACTAAATAGACGCGTACCTTTTCGATTCCTAGCAAAAATAAGGAATCACGTGCTCCAAGAACAATATAAACCCTAATATGGGTTTAAAGTATGGATCGACCTATATGGGACGAATAGGGAAAATAACAACAAGCTAAAGTAAGCTTGTACTCCGTTCTTGTACACACGTATTACTAGCGTCTCAATGTAAAAAGCTAGGTTCATGTATCTCAAATAAAACATCACAACAACTAGGGTTTGATGTTCTTGATAATACATGATCATACCTTACTAACAAGAAGATAGAGTAAATTAAATTACATGCCATGTGCATGTAAAAGTACACGTACCAACATGCACATGCAAGTATAAATATAAACTCCTTTACTGTTTGTCAGATTGTAGGAATAGTGACCGACTGAATAAATCGGTAAGGGATATTGTGCAATCGATTGGCCTTTCAATCGGCTAGGGATATATATATATATATATATATATATATATATATATATATATATATATATATATATATATATATATATATATATATATATTTTGTCATCCGATTAATGAAGCTATTGAGGTGTTTATATACACTCCTAAACTTGCTCTCCAAGTTTAAGTCCAACACCTCCTTAAGTTTCAAAATTCGACATTCAACCCCCTCCACTTTCCTTGTTCGATCATATAAATATTTGTGATTTAATAATTAATCATAAATCATTATATTAATTATTAATACATTGAGACTCATACGTAATGTGTGCAATCCCGAAGTCTCGTGTTCAAAACCGGACATACAAATATTAATTTATATCCACAAACTCTAACAGCTCCCACTTGGATATTCATTAATATCGTAATGACATGGGCTAGTCTAGCTTAACAGATCCCAATGCCCCCAGATCAAACCGAGTATGGTTTTCCTGGAAAAACCACGTGATGATTAAATCATCATACTTATCCTTTTGTTTCTAATACCGCGTTAATATGGATATGGATCTTAGTCATTCCATAATTAACTATTATGTTTCTCGTTATTATCGATTGATCAAGATTACCAAGACATCTGAACGTATTCCAGATAGACTTTGGGTATGGCCATACAAACATCTTGACAACCCTACGAGGGGCCCAGCAGTATTATACTTCAAAACAAATTTGAAGGAACAAATCATTTATCGACTACGAGCGTGACCCTCGAACTTTGCATCACCTCCGAAAATAGCCCTTATAACTACCTTTTACGGATAGCGTTAGACTACCTTACTGAAAATGAGCTACATCCTCAGCAGTCACCTGGTATTTCAAGTTTGAGGACAAATATTCATGATTTACTTAATGACGACGATCCATAAAGTATAATCATGTAGTTGGGATAAGTCCTATATTCAATTTATCCAATATTGAATATCATGTGACATTGGTGTCTCAACCTTACAGTACATTCTACCAATCCTCACATTTGTCTTTATTCAATGATATTCCCATATCATTAATTGACAACGGACCATTTAGAATAACATAAGTTATTCATGGATTTAAACATGCAAATATATGATACAATATTAATAAATGATAATAAACGTTATCCATACTTTATTTCATTAAAATAATATTGCTTTAATATCCCTTATCCAAATACTAACTAGATCAATGCATGATAATTCTCATTAATGAATTATGCCACAAGTCATGTTCCACATACTTGTTGACAAGGCATAAATCAACTAATGTTGATCTATCGGAATTTTGAGAATACTTATTTCATATAATGAAATTCTTGTATGTGTGCATTCATCTATCTAGATATTGCCACATACTTCATAAAATGCGTGACATCCTCATGCACGAATTTATGACAATTAAACTACCAAACCTTTGTAGTTAAAGTATTCTAATTCTTTATGTATAATGCAACTATGCTCATATTGAGCATAACTAGTACACATGGTCTAAGAATGAGCTCCCACCATGACTAGTATTGAGTGTCATCTCAATATTTCTAGCATTATTGTGTCAAACAACAATATGCTCTTTCCAAGTTCCGTAAACCTTATTATTCATCGTGTAATGTTTGACATCTACAAATCTTACAAGATTTGTCAACTATATCAATCATCCAATTATGCCATATGGTTCATATTTAGAATTTTGGAGCAAATCCAGGATGAGGATGTAAATTCTAAACCATATCCATTACACTTAGCTATCTAATATTTTTCAATTAGACACTAATGTTGTTAATCATCTTTAATTCAAGCATGATACAACAAGCAACATGATGTACATGAATAATCCTTTCGTCAACCAATTTTATTCATGTCATATCTTTTCAAAGATATGTTTCTATCTAGCCTCACTAATAGATTATCATGTTTATTAGAATTAGTTATATTACAGCTTATGTTTATAACAATAAACATATATTCCAAGGTTTTATTTTCTAAATATCCTTATGAAGTTACATTCCAAACTAAGACTTAACATTTAAATGTTAACGTCAATGGAATGTTACTTCCTATATGTTATACAACATATATGAAATAAGAAAATAAATACATCACTCCCACTAGCTTTCAGGAATATTAAGAAATACCTTATTTTAATTATAAATCAAAACTAGATTTTATAACAAAAATAAGTATACCTTCTAGATGCATGCATTAATCCATTTACAAATGATTTGCATTTTGTATACTACTAAAGATTATTTGAATTCAAACACTCCTTTCAATTACTTTCCGTCCTCGCACAAGTAATTATCCAAGAAAGAGTTTTGATATTCCATTGTTAATTTCATATAAATGAAACTAATAATGATAATCATAATCTTTATACATTTAATGTATTTAGAAAGAATCTCAATCATATTTAATTGCTTAAGTGTGTTTGATAATCTTTTCACATATTAAATATGTATACAAATTTTGTCCATATGATTTCTACACAAGAATTTTAAATCTCTAGGATTTTCATTTCCTTTGTAGAAATTCATTATATAGTGTAACTATAGAGTTTAAGATCAACTACGTTTCCAAACTAGTTATCTTTTTGGACTGCATCTAATTTATTCATAGTATGAGTAATTTGCCAAATAAATATTTGCAATTTATTAACAGGCATATCACGATCCTGTAACTCATAACCCTCAACATATTTTACAAATATTTGAGATATCCTTGCGGATCTATGAATAAGAATTCCATCATCTTGAGATTTAACACTAACATGTTAAATTCTCATTATGATTTTTCTAGCTTATTTTAGAAGATCACGTATCTTATAATTTTATCTTTATCAAGATAAAACTCCCACTTTCCTTTTGCAATTTATAGATTATCTATAAATGCTTAGCCAATAGAGCAACACAAACATTGTTCTCTTTTGGGACTTTTACAAATACATATTGACAGTTCCTAATCTTAATTTGTTAATAACCTACCCAACAAGTAGTTTAACAAATTCTGAACTTCAATTTTAAGACTTAATGTGATTAAACACATTCCATAATCAATGGTGTCTTATTAATCTTCTAGGTTGGAGTCTTAATTTTGAGTATATCCAATCCATACTCAATTTCCTAACCTTGATATCTTTAGGAAGATTAGAAGATATAGTTATCTTTAATCAAACAATTTTTCAAGAGTTTGATTTTCCTAACTGAACATACCATAAACACTATGTATTTCATTAGGATTAATATTGTAATTTAATCTTACAATATGTGAGATAAATATATTTCGTTTTGGCTTACCCATTTACCATCTAAGTCAATTTAATGGTACAATAGATTTTCTAAGCCAATTGCTTGCATTATAACATAAGTACTTATTGGCCAAGTTACTTCATGTCTATGCCTTACCAAGAAGACATAACTGTTATAATCCCAATGTACGTTATAGATCATTGATCAACTCAATGACTTCTTGTATATGTCTTAATTAAAAAGATAACAAGTTAACATCTTACTTTATTATAAGTCATATAGCACTAAAAGACTTCATATTTATATCTTAAAATATAAACATGTATAACTAAAGAAATTATGAACACCACAACTTGGTTTCAATAGTATTTCAAGTTAATTTATTACTTCATATATTTATGTCATTCCAAGGATACATAAACATTCAAATTTGAAGTAGTATAAGATTACTTCATTTATTTATGTCATTACAACAATACATAAATATTTACACTTGAAGTACTCTTATTATCATATCGACACTTGTTCTAATAATTACCTAATTTTAGAAACTTGTAAATTAACAAAGTTTCATCACATCAGCTGAGGCTGCAATGATGAAAGTATGTAATTTACCTTGTCATTAATATCTAGTAATGAAAGTAGATATTAACTCCAAGTGTTCTATAAATTAGAATGTGTATAAAACACATTAGAACATCAATCTCTGACCTTGCAGTCAAGAGAACCCTTTAAATCATATTCCTTTATGTTGTTGCTTGGACACAATAAGATTTCTCCCACTTGTGCATGGAACAACATTATGTCTCAGATAAACAACACGCCAATCGTGTGCTTATGAGATTAATATGATTTGTGTCATAGATATAAGTAGATATAGAATCACCTTGTCTAGTAAGGAAACGTACACGACTATCCTTAATACCACAAGTGTCTATAATTGGAAAGTATTTATCCCAAGAGATTCTAGAGATAATCTGGGTTACTACCAAGACTTGTAGCTCCCACTGAATTTAAGATCACTACATGAAATCATTATTCAGTAATTACAACACAATGCTTCCACTGGGTTTGACAACATTGTAAGTGTTGCATAACCAGTAAAAGCAAATAGCGTGCTGTTTACTTTCCTACACCTTTGAGTAATCCATTACATAATACAAACTAAGGTACTCAGAAAATGTATTCTACTTTGTCAATGATGGAATATCCATCAATGCAATTAACTTGAAAGAATTGGGTATGCAATTTCTTCCTTAATTAGGTCTACCATCCCCATCATGGCATGTAGCACCTTTAAATGGTTAAAGCATAACAACTAGATCAAACATTCTAGTTTGCCTTATACCATTATGCGGTAATTAGTCTAGTTTCAAATTTCAATAACTCCTAACCATGCAATTTCTTAAGAAATTCGCCGTGAGTTATTTCATAGAATTTAGAAAATTCTAATTATCCTATTATACCTTTCTCATTCATGAAAAGGAATAGGATTAAGTCTCACTCTTCACACGGAAAAGTAGACTTGGTTTATTCTTTTCAGTAAAACTTGACTCTATCCAAAACCCCTACGGGTGTAGATCAATTTACTACTAAAAGAATATCCCATGTTTACGGTTTTAACGTTGCATTAAATACATTAAAAGAATTTTCAAAATTCAATTTTAGTATTTTCGATAATAACTTTTCAAGAAAATTAAACACCCACGGTAAATAAAATTTAACCATTTAATTTTCATTGAAAATTAGGATCCAAATTGAAGTCGTTTCATCACATCAGCTGAGGCTGCTAGCAACGAAAGTACTCAATAAGGTAGAGTTGCACTCAATTGCCAATATCCGATTGCAATTCCTAGAATCATGGGACTTACATATTTTTGCCAACATCAGTTGCAAATGTAAACATGTTTCATCCCCAAATCTTTATGCCTTGACGCCGTTTCATCACATCAGCTGAGGCTGCTAGTGATGAAAGTGCTCAATTAAGTTAACCAATTTAGAAACATGTAAATTGACGCCGTTTCATCACATCAGCTGAGGCTGCTAGCAATAAAAGTGCTCAATTTATCCCTTTCGACTACCATTCTTTGAATCATTACATCAGCTGAGGCTGCTAGCAATGATAGATGTCATCTTAGGTGTTTCCGTATTAATTGGTTGGCATATTACTTAAATTTTAAGGGTATTAATTTTTTTTTATGTGTGTAATCAAAAAATATGTACAAAGATGTCATGCATTCATCTTTGTATCATATGTTTTCAACAAAAAACATTTACCAATTCGCAGCTTAAAATCAACAAAATTTAATTGATGGCGTTGAGAAACTTACAACATTGCCTTAAGATGCTTCGTACTTTTTCATGGTGTACTTGGTAAGTCTAATATTGACGCACAGGCGAGCGGAGGGGCAAACGTCCGCCGAAGCTAATTAAAAACGCGCCCCTTTCGGATGATAATTTAATGTCAAGCCTCCTTATACCCACTTTATAGTTTGTCAATATTAGGTCCGCCGCTTCGACCACTTTTGTATAGTCGTATCAATCAATTAAAACTTTAAGACTTAAAGCTTAAAACATTTATGTAGTAAATTATTAATTGCTAGTATCGCCTGGGAGCAAATTACCGTGCGAAGTGAACCACTGTCGGCACATAAGACTTGGCAATTAAATGGTTGACTACAAAGGTTTCATAGTTATTAGGTTCATTTATTTTTATTTGAAAAATTACTCTCTTTGTTGTTACAATCCATCATAATTAAACTAACAAAGAACAAGTAATTAATAAAAAATAAACAAACACTCAATAACACGTATATGATCATTAACAATATCATATAGCCACATGCAAACCTTTTTGATAAATCCTATTAATTACCTATGTGAATTTTAATGTATCTAATCAATAAAATTCCCATTGGTTTTCGAGCTCATTGTACCCAATGGACCACAGACGCCAAATAAATTTGGCCGCGTAAGTTTTAATTAACTAGATATCACATTGCACATAACCAATTTTAATTAATATATTAGGGTCTTCCCTAATTTAAGATTTATCTTAAAAATCATGTAGCAATTTAAACCACAAACCATTCCATGAAAAAATATGCAAGATTTTGTCATGGATCCCATATTGCACATATAATCATGTAGTCACATATTATCATGTCAATATCTATACGCAATCTAATTAATTAATGACATCACATAAGGTACTCATTAATTAATTCCCTAAAAATTGCATGCAATTCTAGGGTTTCTACAAGTTTTCTACAAAAACTAAAACCCTAAATTTTATAATTGGGTGTCGACCCAAAATTAAAACAAAATTAGGGTTTACAAAAACAAAACCCTAGATCAATAAAGATTGCATGTATCTATATTACAAGATTCAATTTTTAAGGTTTTTAGTAATTAATTACTCCCTCCGTCCCACTATAAGTGTCCACAATGGTATCTTTGCTTGTCCCATATTAAGTGTCCAGGGAATATTTTCAACCAATGAGAAGAGAGTTTAGTGGGTAATAGTGATATTTAATTGGTGGAGAGTGTAGTTGGCCCCACTTTCCTAAAACTTTGTGCAAATGGAAAGTGGACACTTATAGTGGGACGGAGGGAGTACATGTTAAAAACGCGGCTCATGATGCCACTGTTGGAATATTAGAATCATACATCTATAAACTAATAACCACATAATGAATAACAAAGCAAGTAGCACAGCGGAATAGGATCTACATAACCTATAATTAATTAACATAAAAACTAAATAGACGCGTACCTTTTCGATTCCTAGCAAGAACAAGGAATCACGTGCTCAAAGAACAATATAAACCCTAATATGGGTTTAAAGTATGGATCGACCTATATGGGACGAATAGGGCAAATAACAACAAGCTAAAGTAAGCTTGTATTCCGTTCTTGTACACACGTATTACTAGCGTCTCAATGTGAAAAGCTAGGTTCATGTATCACAAATAAAATATCACAACAACTATGGTTTGATGTTCTTGATAATACATGATCATACCTTGCTAACAAGAAGATAGAGTAAATTAAATTACATGCCATGTGCATGTAAAAGTACACGTACCAACATGCACATGCAAGTATAAATATAAACTCCTTTACTGTTTGTCAGATTGTAGGAATAGTGACCGACTGAATAAATCGGTAAGGGATATTGTGCAATCGATTGACTTTTCAATCGGCTAGGGATAAATAATATATTTTTTTTTTGTCATCCGATTAATGAAGCTATTGAGGTGTTTATATACACTCCTAAACTTGCTCTCCAAGTTTAAGTCCAACACCTCCTTAAGTTTCAAAATTCGACATTCAACCCCCTCCACTTTCCTTGTTCGATCATATAAATATTTGTGATTTAATTATTAATCATAAATCATTATATTAATTATTAATATATTGAAACTCATACGTAATGTGTGCAATCTCGAAGTCTCGTGTTCGAAACCGGACATACAAATATTAATTTATATCCACAAACTCTAACACGAGTTACTCGACAAAAACCCGACTCGTTTACCCCCGTAGTTGTGAATTTTGTATTCCGTAAGTTTTGAAATTTATATCTATCTATAGTTAATGTAATTTATAGTATAATCTCTCAAGTTTCGAGAGTTCCGCTGTTCTACTGTGAATAATCAAACCTGCTCTCGAAGGGTTTCCCATTTTATTATTATTATTATTATTATTATTATTATTATTATTATTATTATTACGGAGTATTTTTTTTAGGATTCTCTCGAAGAAAGAACACATTTTGTTTCAATCACATGTTAGGACTAGGTTTATGTACACAAACTATCATCATGTGCTCATTTTTCTCAATTGGCCATAAAGATTGAATTCATCACTACTTCTATCAATTTCGTGATTTCGTTTGTCTTTTCTTACTCATGACCACTAGAAAATCAATGAATCAAATATTTTTGTTCGAAAGTTTACTCACTTACCTTAGTCCCAACACATTGTCTAGAAAAGGCCTTTTGTTCTGTTTCAGATGTTGATTTGAAACAACACTTTAGCACACCACTCTTAAATCCTAATCATTTTCAGAACTTCTATTTCTTTTGCTAATTCAAAGGTGTTTTATTTAGCTATTTATTTTAAGACAACAACTTAACAAATGCATTCATCAAAATTTAAAGAGTCTATGTTACAAGTTCAATGTCTCAAATGACTCTTATATAAGATTAAGACTATGTTGACTAGATGTCACAGTTTTGATATAACTAAACATGAAGTCAAAACAACAAGTAAATGGGCAGAAAAATAAAAAAGCAAATGGCATCACTATATATGGACATGGTACACGGAAGTGGAAAAGAAAAAGAACACTTAAATGAGATCCCACATCGGTTGAGATAGGAAAGTTAAAGGAGGGGGAGGAGTATAAAATGGGAAAGAAGCAACGAGGTTAAGTACTTACCTGGATGGGGTCAATGGGTGATCAAGAAGGCTCATGGCCTAGGTTGGTGACCTCCATTGCACTCAGGAGGGGTGCTACCCTAAGATCGGCCTAAGTGGTCGAGTCTACATCGTAATTTGTTGCTGTGGGGGCCTGCGTTCGCGCGGCCCTTACCCAACTTTCAGTTTAAACTTTTATTTTGTTTATTTAGATGGCTGTGTTTTGTTTACACCTCAAATTTTAAATCCTGTAATAGATTGAAGTACGTACATGTAACGACCAAGATCACGTTCAAGAGGTCGGGGAAACTCGTGATAAAGATTAAACATGGTATAATCGGTTTATTGGATGTCGAGGTTTGTATGTTTTTTTTTTTTTTTTTTTTGCAATTGCGAAAGGAAGGTCCAATTGCGAAACCTGCTTGATTTGCGAAAGCCTGAAACCAATTTCGAAAGGAATTCCGAAACCAATTTCGATAAGTGCACCTATCGCAATCTTATACAAGAATGCGATGTTTCTGATTTGCGAAAGGTTTGGGAATTGCGAAAGATAACAATTTCGAAAGGTCAGTGCCAATTGCGAAATACCATGGCAATTTCGAAACTGGCCAATTTCGAGATTCTTGGCCAATTTCGAAAGATGGCAGTTTACCAACTCTTCTCCTTTTGTCACATGCCCACTGACTTTCCACTGCCATGCCCATGCTAACTGTCACCAACTCACTAACTTTTACCAACTTCTTCAATAATTCTTTTGGAAAGAATTATACGCCAAAGAAATCAATAAAATATCCACAAACAAATCTTGTACAAACTTTTGTGATTTGAGTCGATCTAACAACTTAGAACACAAAAGAAATCCAACCTTTAAACACAAGATTCGAGTGAAAAACTAGCAAACCTTCACAAACCAAGTCGATCAAAAACAAACAAACACAATCTTGAACCTTAAACTTTGTGTACGATTCCAAGATAAGCAAAAAAGCTCACGTTTTTATAACAAAAACGCAACTTTTGGTTACTGCGAAACAAGAACCGAACACAAACAAGATAAAACACACCATAAATCACATTTTTTTACCTCAAAAACACATCGTTAGCCACCTGGTTAGCTCTGATGCCAATTGTAACGACCAAGATCACGTTCAGGAGGTCGGGGAAACTCGTGATAAAGATTAAACATGGTATAATCGGTTTATTGGATGTCGAGGTGTGTATGTTTTCTAGAGAGAGAAGTAAAGAAAACACACACACCTCAAGTGTTACAATGAGAATCCCAACCCTCCTAGTTGTGACTAGGAGGGTATTTATTACAAGAATACAATCCTAACTTAGTACTAATGCCTAAACTAGTCCTTGTATTTAATTGCTATTGCAATTCTCGACTATAACAAAACTTTAAAGCTAACAGTACAAAGTCCTTCAATTCTATTAGTATCTCTTTTCTCTCGGCACCTTGTCCAAATTGGAAATCTTGGTTACTAGATACTATTTTTTAGGGATAAAACCGATTTTTGTTATATGTTAGTAGTACAATATTTTAAATTCTCTTAGCCATATCAGTTTCTTTAAATCCTCCATGACTTTGATATTGTGTTTATGTATCCAAAGGTCTCCCTTTCATCTATCATAGATTGGATCATTGGAGGGAGAGCACAATTTTTGGTTTTTGATGCTGTTATAGAGATGAACAATGTTGTCAGAAAATGTGTGCAACGTTGTCATGAGTGATTGGTTTGGTGGTATAAATATAGGCATTTTCAAGGGCTCATGGGTTCAAAAGTTTTCACCCATTGCCTTATTTCTAGAAGAGAGAATATGAACCATCCTTGGTTTGTGTTCGAGCTGTCAAGGTGAACCAAACTCCATCTGCCAATGCATATATATATACTAGCCAAATAAAAGGTACCAGCCATCATAGAAAGAATCTCCCCACTAATGTTTTTGTACTGTTGGAATTATACTACCATGACAATCATATATTTATAAAACAAAATCATCAAAGAACACATATAGTAGAAGAATAGGATACATATAACACATAAATAATTAACCGAATATTAAAGTGAACGTACCTTGATGATTAGCAAGAACAAGACTCAAACCGTGCAATTAGAATGATGAACCCTAATTAGGGTTAATAGGATTATAAGAATTTCCCCTTACCGATTTTGCAATTCAATCCAAGATTCTTACAATAGTGTGTAAGAATCACGTTCTTGTACACATGCACTAAACCGAACTAAAGTAATGCAAGTTATTAATCACAAAATCAAAACCAAAACAATTTTGTTTTAACAAAATTCGGTCGACCCTTAGGAGGGGGAAACCGATCTATCAAGACAAGAAAAAGGGAAGAAAACTTTAGGTTTAGCTAGTGCACAAGAGGTACCAAAAACTAGAACCTTAGGTTTGCTTATATAAGCTATGTAACTTAGAGCCCAAGTTGGACTTGGATTAGGAACCTTAATCCTAACCCAAACCGATCGCCCCCCTCCCCCCTTAATGGAGGTGGATCCGGATCCTTCTTGGCTACTAATTACATTCTAGTCCTTTCCTTATTTTATTTAACGACCGTTAGTCACTTCCATTAAATACTAATGTTTGTTATTTATTTTGTGATAATTAATAATCAAATATAACGTTATACGTAATGTGTGCAATCCCGTGATCTCGAGTTCGATCATAACACACGACTACTATTTTATGTCTATAAAACTAACAGCTCCCACTTAGACATATTGTAATAGTTGTGATCACATCGGTTAGCGTCTTGCAACACGCCGATGCCTCTAGTACAACTTGAGTAGGTCTCCTGAAAAACTTTAATGATTCATCATTATTATTATCCTTTTGTTTCTAATACTACATCCAATAAAGATATGGATATTATCTTTATTCAAAATTCTGTTTCTCGTTGTTTGTGATTGAGTAAGATTACCAAATCTTGCTGAACATATTCAGGGGAGATCTTGGGCATGGCCATGTAAACATCTTATCAACCCTACGAGGGGCCCAACAGTATTAAACTCCAAAAATAAATTTGGAGGAACAAATTCTATCTTGACTACGAGCATAACTTATGAACTTTGCAACAATTCCGAAAACAATCCTTATGACTACCAGTTACGTATAGCGTTAAATTGTTCCACAGAATGCACTACATTCACAACAGTTATCTGGTATCTCGAGCCTGAGGATAACTATTCATGATTTACTTAGAAATATCTATAAGTAATATCATGTAGTTGGGATAAGTCCTATATTCAATTCATTGAATATCATGTGAATTTGGTATGACAATGCATCAATATACTTTCAAGTATATTCTACCAAAACTCAGATTTGTCTTATCATAATGATATTCCCATATCATTAACTGACAACGGACATTTAGAATAACTAAGTTATTCACGAATTAAAACATGCAAAAAATAGGATAACAATATTAAATAATGAATATAAACATAACCAATACTTTATTTCATTAATAATAAATGTTTACAATCCTTTATCCAAATACTAAACACAGTCATGCATGTAGCTACTAGCTAATCTAAGTCCAATTCCATTGGCCAGTTCAGTAAGCTTTTCTTTTGCTAAAGCCTTAGTGAATGGATCAGCTAAGTTATCATCTGTGTGAACTTTCAAGAGATTTATTTCACCTTCGCGGACTTGTTCCCGAACATAGTGATACTTCCGTAGAAAATGTTTGGTGCCCTTCATGACTCCAGGCTCATTGGCAAATATGATTGCAGCAGAATTGTCACAATACATATTAATAGGTGATTCAATTGAAGGCATAACACCAAGCCCTGAAATGAATTTCCTAATCCAGACTGCCTCCATTGCAGCTTCTGAAGCAGCTATGTACTCGGCCTCTGTCGCAGACATCGCAATTGTGCTTTGCTTCTTGCTCTTCCAGTCTACTGCTCCTTCATTGATAACAAAGACATAACCAGTCTGAGACTTCGCATCATCTTTGTCACATTGCCAGGACGCATCACAGAAACCTGTAACATCAAGTTCTGTAGCTGGATTTCCACCATACACAAGAAACATATCTTTCGTATGCCTAAGATACTTTAGAATATATTTAACAGCAATCCAATGTTTATCACCTGGATTCTGTTGAAATTGACTGGTGATATTTTGAGCGAACGCCACATCTGGCCTTGTGCATCTCACCGCATACATAATAGATCCTACTGCCGAAGCATAAGGAACTTCACTCATGCGTGCCACCTCTGCAAGTGTTGAAGCACAATGCTCACTGCTTAAGCCATGTTTTACTTCCATTGGCAAATATCATTTCTTGGAATTTTGCATATTGAATCTCTTCAATATTTTGTCAATGTAAGCACTTTGACTTAATCCGATTAACTGCCTTGATCTATCTCTATAGATCTTGATTCCCAGAATATATGTAGCTTCTCCTAAATCCTTCATAGAAAAGCACTTTCCAAGATATGCCTTAACCTTTTGCAAACTTGAAATGTTTTTTCCCAGGATCAATATGTCATCAACATATAGGATGAGCAAAATTGCATTACTCCCACTAGCTTTGAGATATACACATGGTTCATCAAGATTCTGAGTAAATCCAAACCTTTTGATTTCCTCATCAAATCTTTTATTCCATTGCCGTGATGCTTGCTTCAATTCATAAATGGATCTTTGAAGTTTGCATATACGGTTTGGAAATTTTGGATTCACAAACCCCTCAGGCTGCGCCATATAGATGTCTTCATCTAGGCGACCATTTATGAAGACGATTTTGACATCCATTTGCCAAATCTCATAGTCATAATATGACTGCGATAGCTATGAGAATCCTAATAGCCCTAATGTCAGATACAGGAGAAAAGGTATCCTCGTAGTCAACACCAAATGTTTGAGTAAAGCCTTTAGCTACCAAACGGGCCTTATAGGTGTGTACCTTGCCGTCTATGTTAGTTTTCTTCTTGAAGAGCCACTTAATCCTAACTACCTTGGCATTAGAAAGAAGGTCTACTTCAATCCAGACATTGTTATCTTTCATGGATTGCATTTCCTCATTCATAGCAACTACCCATTTGTCCTTTTCATGACTCTCAATGGCAGCCCTATAATTAACAGGTTCATTAAGATCCCCTAATATAGTTTCCTCAACTTCTACGTTAAGACATAGACGTTCAGGCGCTTTCACATATCTTGAAGACTTGCGAATGGGAACAATTTCAACTTCAGGTGGAGGACCCAGACTTTCAGGTTCCACAGGAAGTACGCTAGTGTTTTCAGAAGGTAATGTATCTTCATGATCATCTTCCAGATTATATACCCTCCCACTGAATTCTTGAGATATAAGCTCCTTTTCTAAAAAGTCTCCATATCTTGCAACAATTACTTTGTTTTCAGGTGGATAGTAAAAGTAGTAACCCATTGTTTCCTTTGGGTATCCTAAAAAGATAAACTTTACAGATCTCTGTTGGAGTTTATTTGCTGAGTCACGTCTTATATACGCCTCACAACCCCAGACCTTTAAATAAGACAAGTTCGGAACCTTTCCATTCCATATTTCATATTGTGTCTTATCAAACCTGTTAGTGGGAACCATATTCAAAATACGAACCGCAGATTCTAAGGCATAATCCCAAAAGGATAAAGGAAGAGTTGTAAGATTAAACATTGATCGTACCATATCTAACAATGTATGATTTCTTCTCTCAGATACACCATTTTATGGAGATGTGAGATTCTGGACAATTCCATTCTCAGCTAAATAATCTTTAAACTCTTGGCTTAAATATTCACCGCCTCTATCGGATCGAAGAGCTTTAATCTTCTTTCCTAGTTGCAATTCTACTTCTGCTTTGAAAACCTTAAATGTTTCAAATACCTCATGTTTATGTTTAAGTAAATAAACATATCCATAACGGCTAAAATCATCAGTGAAGGTTAAGAAGTAGCTAGCACCTTTCCTTAACACATGTCTAAGTGGTCCGCATACATCAATATGTATTAAACCAAGTAGATCAGAAGCCCTTTCCATATTACTATGAAAAAGTTTCTTCGTCATCTTCCCAGATATACAAGACTCACATTTATCATATGATTCATCATTGATACTATTTAAAAGCCCATCGTGTTGTAGCTATTTCATGCGAGTCTTGCCTATATGAGCAAGTCTACAGTGCCAAAGGTAAGAAGAATTCTAGTCTGACTTAATTCTCTTACTAATGCTATACATTGAATTATTATTGGACATAGAATCATTCATATCAATTTCAAACACACCATTAACAGCAATAACATTAAAATAAAAAAACATTATTTAAAGAAACTGAAATTCCATTGCTACTGATAATGTGATTAAAACCAAGATCCAATATACACGAAAAGGAAACTACACCCCTAACAAGTGAAGGTGCATAATGATAATTATTTAATAACAGTACTATGCCCGAAGGCAAAACTAAATTAAACACTCCTATGGCTTCAACAGCTGCAGGTGCTCCATTTCCCACATGCAGATATTGCTACCCATAGACAAGCTTCCTTTCCACTCTAAATCCCTGCAGCGTATTACAAATGTGAATACCGCATCCAGTATCATATACCCAAGAATTAATTTTATGATTTAGAGTAAATAATTCAATCATAAGTAAGTTACCTGAAGTACTGGCGCCCGAGTGCCTAGTCTTCTTGTTCTTACTTTCCCGCAACTCTAGGATATAAAGAGGGCAGTTCCTCTTCCAGTGACCCGCTACATTACAGTAGTGGCAAGCCTGATCCTTCTTAGAATTATCCTTCTGCTTAGGAGGGTTTTTATTAGGTGGAGGTGGAGGTTGATAAGCCATAACTTGCTTACCCTTATCAGCCTTACCCTTACCCTTTCCCTTCTTGTTCGTACTTGGCTTGTTAATCCTACCCCTTTGAATAGTAAGTACCTGTGGCGTAGGAGAAGTCCTTGGTGGTAAAATCTTCTCGTAATCAATAAGCAATGCGTGTAAATCAGAAACTGTCTTCCCCACGCAATGCATATTGAAGTTACGAACAAAACCACTAAATTCCTTTGTCAGGGATCTATTGATTAAGTTGATGGCAATGTCTTGTTCATAGACTTTGCTCAGTGCTTGTAGTTGATCCATGTAACCTTTTATTTTCAACACATGAGCACCAACGGGTTCACCTTCTGCCTGTTTGCAACCATGTAGAGATTCCATTAAGTCATAGACCTCAACATTTTGTGGCTTTTCAAACATCTTCCTGAGTTCGTTCAGCATGTCCATGGGGAAGTAATTCTCAAACTGCTTTTGAAGAGCAGGTGTCATCGCCCCCAACATCAAACAGGCCACATCATTATGCGTCTTATACTCAGTTTTTCACATTGCTTTTACTTCATCAGTTGCAGTTGCAGGTGGTTCAGCAGAACAAGGCTTGGACAGATATTCAAGTTGATCAAGCACTCGCAGGACAATCCTGAGTGAACGAAACCAATCATTGAAGTTCTGTATGCCAGTCAATTTTTCTCGTTGAAAAAAGGATTTGAACGCAGATTCATTGTGGTGTTATTGTTTTGAGCCATTCTACAGATAAAGAAAGTTCAAATTAGTATTTTCGATAATACAATTTTTCAAGAAAATAAAATACCCTAGGAAATATTCATATAACCATAGTATTTTCTTGAAAACTAGGATCCAAATTATCATAGTTTCATTACATCAGTTGATCTGCTAGTAATGAAAGTATATAATAAGGTAATCTGTCTTACAATAATTGGCAAACAATTTTCCAATTCCTAGATCAATGAGATTTAAATTGGCAAACAATTTCCAATATAAGCATGTTTTATCACCATCTTATGCCTTGAGTCCAAGCTCTCACTTAACTCAATTTAAGTCATCTAGTTAAAAAACTGTAAATCAGCATAATCTCATTACATCAGTTGATCTGCTAGTAATGAGAGTATGAAATTTACCTTTCCGTTGAAATTTAGTCCAAGCTCTCACATGACTAAATAACAACTTCAAGTGTTCTTTAACTAGATGGCATTGACTTAATTTTAAAGGGTACTAAATTTTGATGTGTCAATCAAAATATGTACGAAGAAGCATGCATACATCTTCGTATAATAAAGTTTTTCAAAACCTTTTTATCAAATTTTAAGCTAAGATTTCAATCAACAAAGTTTTAATTGAGGTATTGGGTTTACCAATCAAAGAATTACCTACAATTATCGCCCACTATATCCTACTACAGCATGAGTCAAAAGACCCAAGTTATTAGGATAATTACCACAAAAGTGGCGCGTGGAATTGAGGTCAATTCACCCTTAAGGTGATTTTGTACATAAAATAGTCTTACTTGGTAGCTCCAATTTGACGTACAAAGGAGTGGAGAGACAAACGTTAGCAAAAGTGCTAATTAAAAACGCGTCTCTTTTGGTTCGACAATTTAATGTCAATCCTCCTTATATCCCTCTTATAGTTTGTCAAAACTGGGTGAGCCGTTCAAACTATTGGTACAAAACTCAACAATCAATCAAAAGTTTATGACTTTAGTCTTAAAAATTATGTAATAAAGTATAATCTTGCTAGTCTCGCATGGGAGCAAATTACCGTGCGAAGCGAACCACTATCGGCACATAAGACTTTGCAAGATTCATAATTTATTACCTATGTTTCACCATTATTTAGTCCGTTTAATTTTTATTAAAAAAAAAAACCATTTTTTGCTTAAAACATGTCGAACAATTAAACAAAAAACAAGTAATTTTAAAATAAAACAACTAAATAATACACATAACTTAACAATTAATTATGTAAACATGTAGCCACATGCAAATTAATTCAATAACCTATTAATAATCAATCTAGGTTTTAATATGCATATATTTAACTAAGACTCCCATTGGTTTTCGAGCAAATGGTACCAATGGACCACATACACCAAACACTTTGGTTGCGTAAGTCCTAACAAATATATACCAAGTTGCACATAATTGGTTACTTTATTAATTGAAGTCTTCCCCAATTCAACATCTATTAATTAACTTACATGTGAAAACAAATAAATCATCAATGAATCCATGCTAAACATGCACGTTTTCATGAATTCTACCTAACAATTAACATATTGCCACATGATCACTTTCAAACACATAAACATGTTTAAACCTAGGGTTTCTAATCAAATTAATTACAAATCCAAAACCCTAAATATTATAGGGCAGTCAGCCCAAAAAATAAATAAATTAGGGTTTTGAATTGAACAAACTCTAAATCGACTAAAACATGTATAAACTCAATCAAGATTCATTTTTTATGTGATTTCGGTAATTAATTACACGTTATAACTTGTCTCTGATACCACTGTTGGAATTATACTACCATGACAATCATATATTTATAAAACCAAATCATCAAAGAACACATATAGCGGAAGCATATGATACATATAACACATAAATAATTAACCGAATATTAAAGTGAACGTACCTTGATGATTCTAGCAAAAACAAGAATCAAACCGTGCAATTAGAATGATGAACCCTAATTAGGGTTAATAGGATTATAAAAATTGCCCCTTACCGATTTTGCAATTCAATCAAAGATTCTTACAATAGTGTGTAAGAATTACGTTCTTGTACACACGCACTAAATCGAACTAAAGTAATGCAAGTTATTAATCATAAAATCAAAACCAAAACAATTTTGTTTTAACGGATCCTTCTTGACTACTAATTACATTCTAGTCCTTTCCTTAATGTGACTAACGGTTTGACTAGAATGTAATTAATCTTAACCCAAACCGTTAGTCACTTCCGTTAAATACTAACGTTCGTTATTTATTTTGTGATAATTAATAATCAAATATAACGTATTACATTTAATTATTAATATTTAGTTCTCATACGTAATGTGTGCAATCCCGTGATCTCGACTTCGATCATAACACACGACTACTATTTTATGTCTATAAAACTAACATGTACATGAAATGCCGTTCACTTTGTAGTTTGCATCGTGATGACATGGTTTGGATCTTGTGGAGCCGTTGACGGTTTATGCAAAGGTTGATAACTTTATGTGTTTATAAAAACTAACATAAGTTTTTGTCATAACTAATAAAAAAAGTTCGAGCATGAATTTGGTGGCACAAAGCTTATGTTTGTTTCGCTTCTGTCCTACATTTGAAATGCATTTAATTGAGGTTCCTCATCTTCTATACACATGGCAGAACGATCCTTCTATAGCACGGAAAAGGCATTAGTAGATGTGTTTTCTGTATACGGCCAAGCTGTTTTACGTAGTTATGGAACCAAATTCGAGTAGAAGCTAATATTATTGCTACTTACAGCCAATGTAATGATGGAAAAAGTTGCGAGCATGTCGAATGGCCTTGGTTTGTTATTGATGTATCTTGCAGATGACACTGAGAAAGGCATAACAGGATTGAATGGAAAGGTTCCATCCTAAATCATCTCCTTTTACAATCATATATTGATATATGTTTTGTGTGCATACAACCCCTTGTTCAGCAACATTTGACTGGACATATTTGTAAAAGCTTACTATATCTCAAATCTTAAAAAAAAAAATGTATTAGTAGATCAATATAATCCCGAAATCATATGCACTCAATTCAATATCATTGATTTTCATTATTGATCACAGTGAGACTAGATGTAATGGTCACCACCACATCTACACGACATCACCCCCTTTCCCACCACCTTTACCCCTAACAATCTATTTCTAAAGGCTTTCCAATACATAGATTCCTGAATGCGTTTCAGGTGATGTACTGATGTTAATTAGTAACAATACAGAAATGGTGATAGAATTTCTTAATTGTATCGGATCTAGTATGATCTGTAGTTGTTGTTCAGCAGCAAAAAAATGTTGGCTCTTATGATTAGAATGACATGTGCGAATTAAAATTGTTTTTCAAGTATATAGTGTCGAGTATACAGATTCATCATTTTAATGATTACATTTTGAAGGTCATGGGATCACCTTTTTCGCCCATCCCTTCTTTCTATGGAAGAAAATGTATCAACTATCCTTGGTGCAGAGCCACCAATGCGAACCACACTCCACATATGCCAATGACTTCTAGCTCGACTACAAGCCATCATTCTTTCATTTTTATCACCTGGTTTTGAATCCACTTGACAAAAGTTGAGCATAAAGAAGTTCGTTCCAAGTGTCGGGGATACCAGGTAGGCACCAATGACTACAATCTTGTGGAGCCGGTTGTGGAGTACCTGGCTCACGATATCTTGAGGGGTGACCATCTTTCCTCATTGCTGTTAGATACGTAATATCCAAGAAATGGGCTTTTCTGTTTGCAATTTGCATCTCTTTTACCACATTCAAAATGATCTGATTGTTCAAGGGCTCACTTTCTGGCTTCATATAGTCTATTTCTGGTGCATTACTTAGATCACAGTGACCACCGGTGTTCCAGTCTCCATCCCTGCATTTAAAAACTTTTTATTTGTCACAAACTATTGATCCTATAGGTAAATTGGTTGATCGGGTAATGGGTCATGATAGGTTTATTTCAAAAGAGGTAGTTTAGACACTATTCAAAATGGGATTCGTTAACCCGTCTAGGCGTCTACGCTTTTACGTTCGTTTTCTTAAATTTTACAAATATTAATCTCTTTAACTTCAGTTCTCAACATTAAATATGTATCATATTAAAAACCATATTATCATAAGCATATAACTAACCCAAATCACTAGTTTTTCAGTTAGATGAGTTGAATTTTCACAAGAAACTTATACAGTATGTTTCTTGTTAACACTCACCTATAGTGTACAGGTGAATAGCTCCTAATGAAAATATGGCCAGTTTCAGGATCACAATACTTAAAAGCCCATGACTTTAGTGTTTGAAGAGACATCCGAAATCCCTCCATGACATCCATTGTCATGTTCAATGTCCCTTCTTCCTGGAAATACCATCCCCTGGATAACAAAAACCATGGTCAGTATAGAATTTAAATACGGATTATTTTTTATTATAGGCGAAACTAGGCCAATTTTGGGTTACTTTAATTAAACATAGTTAAAGAATACTAACATCTTGAGCGTTTTATCTTGGTTCCACCAGTGGCCAGCACTAAAGACAAGAACATTGGCTCCAGCCCATTTCTGTGAGAACCAGTGAAGTTTATCAACTCTAATGGCTCGTTGGACTTCTTCAGATGCATTTTGCGGCGGATGATCAATGACCACGAGGAAAGGCACACGATAGTACTCGACAGTTAAATTGTAGTCTTGAAACCTTATAGAAAGGAAGCCTTTGTGTTTGGTTATAGGGTTTCCATGCTCTTCATATACTGTTGAAAGATTTGAAACTCCTTGTGAAAGCATGCACAGTAGAGACTCCCATTGGTTTCTTCCTATGGAGTCTCCTGCGAAAACTATACGACCATTTCGGCTTCTTTTGAGAAAATCTTGTGCATCAAATCTGTTCCCACAAATAATTACATTATCAGTTTTCTTGTATAATTGATATGATTATAAAAGGCACAAAACATAGGCATTCTAGTGATTATGAGCGCACAAAAGTATATTTGTAAACAAACTTTACGCATACAATAAGTTAATTGTATGAGGTAGAACTAGATATAGGATATAGTACATGGAATGATGCAGTATAATTTGAAGGGGATTAATCCGAAAGTTCATTTTAGCTTTAGAAAGACAAAAATGTGCCCGAAAAAAAAAAAAGAAAAAAAAAGACACCCATGACCAAAATTTAGGTGAACAATTTGTATCTCCAAAAGATGAAGAACGGTGGGATCACCCTGGTCCCATGCATCCTAAGGATGCCAACCGGACCCTCCCCCAAGAAATGAGCACTTGTCCCAGTGACTGTACTTATCAGGAGATGAGCTTTGAACCCTGGCCATTTTCTTCAATAGGCCCCTTGTTGACAAGTCAAATATGAACAATTTGTATCTAACTTCTGAAATTATGTTCCTGGGACATGGATGTCCACCAGTATTAAAAATTTTGTTCTCCGATCAACATGTGATAAAGATTATTTGATCAAGATTGATGATTTTGATTGGTATGCAAATGAAACACGATATAGTATCACAACTAGTCGTAACAAGAATCCAGAAACATTAAACTTACCATTCTTGTTCTTTTAAGAGCATGAACAAAGACTTACTCGTTCATTTACACTCTAATTTACATATATGGAGTCAACGTTTTCTCTAAAGAAAGTATATGATCGATTATATTCCATGATTTCAATAGCTACGCATATTAAACCATTTAGTATCACTTCTAGACATGACTTGAATCCGAAAATATAAACTTAATATACCTGATGAATACGTCTTATGGTAGTAATTAATTAACATTTCAACACTCATGATGTAATTTCTATTATTCTTCTCGCGTGAAATAAAAGGACCACAATGCATATGGTCAGGAAAGCTTCAGCTATGTAAGATTCACAATCTAATTATTGAGACAAATTAGCCATAGCAAAATACTACTATAATCAGCAGGTGACTGATTTGAGTTCACTCGTAATACTTTAACTCGTCATGTGAGCGAAAATTCCCTTAACAATGTATTTGGTCAGATAATAAATTATACTCGCATTTTTTAATCACACAGATCCAAGAATACCCGAATAAAGCATAAAGAAAAAAATCACTAGCACTCATAAAGTCGTAGTTTCATAACCTTTAACTTGCTTAGCATTGCATCGAGATCCACAAAGCTAAAAAGGTGCTAATAATGATACTATTATATTAACATTTACACTCACGTACATGTTAAGATACAAACGAAAAAATTATATTTACAACAGGCGATGCGTGCATCTAAGTGAGCATTAAATATTCAACCATAGAATTTGTCAATAGCAATCACGAAACTAATATTTAATACAAAATAAAATTCCAAAACAATAAAAAAAGCCATGCATGCAGTTTAATATTCCATATACAATAACTCGATCGAAATCAAACCCGTACCTTGGTAGATCACATCCATGAGGTTGCCATCGCCATTTAACATAGCCAACATCCGATCGCCCATTTCTATGGCACCGGAATCCTGGATCAAGAAACGGGCAATCCTCATTGTACTTATGAGTCGGGTAACTTTCGTCCGAAACCCATTTCCCATACGAGTAATCACACGTGTTCGTAGGTCGCTGGACTCGGGTATTGGGTAGGGTTTTGGAGAAGTTAAAAGGAAGAAGAATGTGAGGGTAGAATGGTGTTATAAAGTTGCACAAAACGATGGAAGATATTAAAAGAAATATGAAGAAAATAAGTGCAAATGCTACATCTTTTTTATTTGGAAATGGTAGAGTGAAAAATGTGGGTGATTTTTGGGGCTGTGTTTCATGATGAAGATCCATTAGACGAGGAGAATTAGTTGAACCGAGTGAAATATTAGGGTTGTTTTTTGGTGATTTTTCTAAGGGCTATTTTGGGGGAAGATTTGAGTTTTATTCTCGTCTTGTTTTTATGTTAAAGAAGATAATTTGCATGTTGGTCCCTAGTCATTTCTTTATCTTATATTTATGTCATAAAATTTGTATACTATAATGTGAATGGATTGTTTTGTAAGCAACCAATGGAGTGACTAAATAGTCAAGGCTAGTGAATGTGCTCGTCTCTTTAATCTATACGTACTCTTCTATAGGGGCGGAACTAAGAGGGTTCTCGAGGGTTCACGAAAACCTTATGGATTTATTCCCCGCAATGTAATTTTTTGTCGAAAATTTTAATTTTTTCAAAATGAACTTGATCCTCAAAGTTTATGTTATATGTTTTGTTTAGTTAGTAAATTGCATTATCGTACAAAAATTTGTGAATCTTGACACTTATAAACCTGAGTTGGCCTCTGTTATTCAAAAGGATAAAGACGGATATAAGTTAAGGTTGTGTTTTGATGAACATATATAGCTCTTAGAAATTTGTATCGAAATAAATATAGAAAAAAGATTATTTGAGGACTAAACTTTGTCTACATACCAAGGTATTAATCCCCACCCTGCATCTTATATGATCTAATGGTTGGAATTAAATACATATTTTACACTACAAGGGTATAATTGTCAACTATATAAACACAAAATTAAAAACTCCACTTTTACTCTCTCATAAAAAACACACACAAACATGTATTTTCTCTCATCTCCAATTCAACATCAGCTTCCACCATTCAATCATCTTATCAAACCCTAAATCCGAATTTCAGTTCATCTAATTAAACACGATAACATCTTTGTTCATCATAATATTCATTCTCGTTAAACATCACATTCGCTATCATTAGATTCATATGATCTTCTTTCGATCGTTCATCATCAAAATGAAATCATGTGAAAGCATTCGAGCATAAAAACACCCGATAATTAGAAACTGAACCTAATAACGAGTAAGTTTATGTTTTTTGCATCTAATCTTTTATGTAAATTATGCTTTAGAAAAAATATTAGTTAAATGCACGCTATGTGTTTGATGAAATGAACAATTGATTTTCACATGGAACGACCCTTTTTAACTTTTCTGTTTGTATACAGGTTCGATCATGGAGATGAGGTGGACGTGGAACGACCCTAGCGTCGTCGTGAGGATGGTGAGTTTCATGAAGTGTAGGTGGTGAGATAGTTGGCCGTGTAGATAGTCCGAAATAGTGGTGAGTCTTTTGCCACCTCACATTATCAAAACCTATATAATGACGGGCTTATTTACTCATTCATGGTTGCTTCTTCTCTTGTATATAATGAATATGCTGCCTCAGGTCTCCTGGATTAATAATTTAAATAGGAGGATAGTGTGTCTAAGTCCTAACTGCCTATTCTATATTATGTCAATCTTTTGGTCCATTTTGAGCCTTAATCTGTTTGAACTTACATATATCCATCTGATCTACCTGTATACACTACACTTAGCACCACTGCAGTGTATGTGTAATATCTATTCTCTTAAAGCATGTCCATGTCATCAACCTTATATAGTTGGAAAATCATGTCAGCATATGTAACCAGGTAATATGAGTGGCGGGTGAATTTTGCAATAAGAATTCACAACATTTATCAAAATCAAAAGTTGAGTGGTTAAACATATTTAGAAAAGGTAATCATATATATGTTTTTGTTTTATGATGATTTTTTGTTACCTAATTTTTTGAATGTTACTAAAATTTCATATGTAGGCTGGTCGGTTACAAAGACTTTATGAGTCATGGGAAGACAACTCGCAGATTGGATTTGTGACCATGAAGGTATTTCATATGCTTATATGAAATTTATTAACTCTTTACGTTAGGCATAGGCATTGTTTGTGTCTCTAAATGTCATTCGAATTTATTGAAGGGTAGCGGTAGGGCATTTTCTTCTGGTGGAGACATGGTAACCATCTATCGTTTGCTTCAAGAAGGTGGACATGCCATTTATTTAGTTTATATTTATAAATAGTTATATGTACATATACGAATGAAATTATTGTTTATAATGATTTTCCGGTTGACATATGTACAGGCAAAGATGCAGAATGCAAAGAATTTTTCAGGACGTTATATCAGTTTATATACCTTGTAGGGGACGTATTTGAAGCCAAATGTGAGTATCCAACTTTTTTCCTATCTATGAGAAAAGCTTAATTTGTGAAACCTACTAATAATATAATAGGTCTGATGTCAAATTCCAACGTATGTTATTTTGTCTTGTTGTGCGATAAACATTTTGCATATATCTCTGAATAATGGAATATTAGAGTGTTAGTGACATGAATTATTGTTGTATTTATCCAAACAATGCTAAGTTTATTGCTTTGAATTTTGGATACATCATGTGTATATATATTCTATTCGGTGATTCTGTATATCCATATTGAGACACTTGGACACAGTAGTTCCGAGATGATGATATCCAGTTATCCACGATAATTGAAAGAGTATACGAGTTTACTACATTGAAGTTATTTTCTATTCATTAACATACTTTTTTCACAGTTTATGTAAAGTTTGATGTTTGATTTTTGATTTTTGACTTAATGACAATTGACTATCTTGGATGGTATCACGATGGGCGGTGGTGCAGGAATAGCAGTTCCTGGAATGTTCCGCATAGCAACTGACAAAATTTAGGGAAATAATCTGATGCTTGAGCTTGATTCTTTAAGTGGACAAGCTACAGTTTTGGATGCACTTGCATCAGTTTCTCCAAAGCTACGTCTTGGTTATCCAGCCAGGTAACATCTACTTTGCAACATTACTGAGTCATTTATGTGTACTATTTGGACTTGTTTTAGTTTGTTTACTTACTTGATTGACATTCCATTATACTGAAATAGTAAGGAGTCATCTCTGTGCGTAGATTGCCTAGAACAATGCTTGATGTTGCTAGGAAAATGCTTACAGAAGCTAGTCGTAACCCTGTTGTTGCAACAGTTGAAAAAGAAGCTGGATGGTTGCTACTATCATCCTTGTTGTCCTCCATGCCAAAGGAGGTAAGTGTTTTGGTTCTTTCAGATGCGTTATAATAATTCTTGATTCTTAAAGGCGCTGCATAAATTTAACAGGAAATGGAAGATCAGGTGTTTTATATTCTTTCTTTATGGACTGATGTCTTCAGTCGTGTTCAAGATCAAGTTAATTCAACAAAGGATTTGTCTTCTAATATAAGGTCAGCCTGCTTTATACTAACTTTCATGGCTCTATAAAAACAGTTTTGAGTGTAGACTTACATCTTGTGTAGATACATATAAAAGCATCCAACCTGTAAATGTCATTTTGTTTAAGGTTAACTGCACATTTTGCTTGTTATATGCATACTGATCAAACTACAGTACATCAGTTTAACAAATTACGTTATTCCAGTTTTCTTAAATAACCACAACAGCATCTTGGTTGATATATGTGACTAAAACTCACATGTCCTGTATTATTCATTGCTCATGATGTTGTTGACTTTGTAATCTTTGTATCGTGATCATAAATAATGGTTGAACTATCAGGTTCAGTCTCAGATTAAACTTTCTGGTGATGTAAATGTTTTAATTTGGGTTACAGGTAGATGGAGGTTTAGGGCCATTGACTATTGAGACAGCAGCTGCTGCAGGTGTAAATTGTTGCTGGTAGTTCGGTGTTTGGAGCTCTAGAACCAGGTCAAGTTATATCCTTACTGAGATCAAGTGTCAGAAAGGCTCGGATAACTTGTTGAAGCGTAAACAAGGAATGGACATTCTGAATGGTTGATGAGTTAGCAACATGTCTACTATTTATTCTTTGATACCGTGATAAACTTTAAGTTATTTAGATCCACTTTCATACATGCATCCGTCACTGTACTATTGTACTGTATAAGTAGAGCTGTGCTTTATTACGATAAAATGGATACATAAAAGAAAAGAAAAGTGGAATAAACAAGTTGTATAGAAAAGTGGAATAAACGAGTTTCAACTCTCAGGATGAAGATCGAGGAGGTTGAAGATGATGATGAAATGGATGAATAAAAGAAAAGTGGAATAAACGAGTTGTATAGAAGAGTCTTGTTACTTCTGTCAAGTGTTATGTTGTTTTTTTAAATGTAAGTTGAAACACGATCAGCTTGTTTGTTTAGTATAGGTCTGTGTCTATGTTGTTAAAGTTTCCCGGTGTACTAACTTTTGAATCAATGAAGTGAATTTGCTTATATAATATGGGCAATTCTAAGTTCCGGATTCGTAATTTTTATTCACTCATATTTGGTTATCTTCAATGCAGGGGCTAATAGGCAGTTGAACAAGACGCCATAGCTGGTGTCACAAATGTAGCTCAAAACACATGGAAGGTCTATTTGCCTAATATCTTATTTTGTATCACAGGTGATACCTAATATCTTATTTTGTATCACAGGTGATACCTAATATTTGGTATGTATCACAGG